>JAJEJO010005562.1:436775-531297 GCA_020662805.1 Glaucomys volans
ATATGGGTCTCTGCAGGTTGGGGTGGCCGAGCTTCATAGCACTGCCCCAGCACCCCTCCAAGTGGGAGAGGTTCTGGTCAGTCATTTTGGTTTCTAAAAGTCACAGAAAGCTGGCCCCCTACCCCCACGCATGGAGGTCCCTACAGATCCATTCCCTTGGTTTTGTTGATAAAGCACTGGGCTAGAAAAGACTCCTGTCTTTCTGTGTAAAGCAAGTTAAAAGCAACTGTTGTGATCTGGTTTCCTGCATCCTTTGTCTGGTTCAGGTTAAAAGTATCCAGAGCATCAGAGTCTCAGAGACTTACCATGCAGACTCTACTGGTTATTAGTTAAGTGGTCTCTTGGAGTTTGGGGAAGCTTCTTTCTAAGCTTCTTCACTATGAAGTCCAAGTGAATAAGTGAAAAGCATTTCATATTAGGTACGGGTCTGAATGTACTCAGCTGCCTCCTTTCAGCTTGGTTTCACCATCCGTAAAGTACAGGCGATCGGCTGGGCAAATGTGTTTATGGCTGGCACAGAACTGATAATTCATTAATGTGACATTCTTAGGTAACTTAATAAGATTACTTACGTTCATTGGGTATATGCATCTTTCTCATTGAGGATCCTGTTTAGAGATTGGTGGCAGTGTTCACATTTGCATTTCAGATCACTTGTATTCCTCTTAGCAGGCACCTTTTCCAGAGGATCAGTCAGCTTGGTATTTGTGAATTTCCCCTAGGGGGTAGGGTAACATTTGGACTCATCCTGTGTTGGCAAAGTGTCAAAAATGATATAGCCCAGCAACCTCCCTACTTGATTGTAACATTCTGGCTATCTTCGAACATTTTTTGAAATTTTGTCAGTCCAGACTTATCAAAAGTCTGCCTTGACTTTTAGGTATAGAAATCTGAAGACAGTATCTCTTTGTGCAGTATACTTACTGAAAAACAAACATATACCAGGCTCCTTTGTAAGAGCTTTAGCAATTGTACTTATAGGGATTTTATCACTTGCATATTATTATTATCCACATCTTACTCATGAGCATCAATGGGAAAGAAAGGTTAAATATCTTTATTTTTCTGCCCCAGAGGAAAGCAAATGGATTCCATGAACTTGAGAGAGGGCTGTAAAATTAGGATTTCCCCCACGTAGAGATATTTAGTCCCGACACATCCACATTATGCAAATAATAGCAATAGACAGAACACTCTGAATTGCACATTTTACCCAGTCTGTGTTGTGCAGAATGCTCTCTAGGTGTGTGGAGGGTGGGCAGAGTTAAGGGGACCTGTGCTCTGTTTGGCTGTCCTGGTGCAGCTGCACTGTGCTTCCTTCAGGACAACATGCAGGGCTGCCTCTCTTTCTTCCTTCCTAAGCAGCCTCAACTCTTCTTGTTCTCTGAAAATGGCCCTGCTGAGAAGGTACAACCCTCTTGATGATTATCCTCTTGATCCTCTTACAGGCCCTGGGAGGCCAAGCAAGGTTTCAAGGAAGGGTATCCAGCCACCTAATGCTTCTCTGGGGAGACTCAGCAGGACAATGGTCAGTGCTGGGGCTGGGGTGACTTAATCCCTCCTCCAGGGGATTTCGTGAATCTGTAAGTGCATCTCCACAATAATGAAGTTGCAAAGTGGTTTTTAAAAAGGTGGGGGGGCGATGCTGATATACCGCACCATAATGAAATGACCAAATAAAGATATAATAGATACAATACCAAAGTAGAAAAAAAACAAGTCCATTGTTCAAGGAGAAATATCCTAAATAGAGATTTAAGCTAGGGCTATTACAACCCACTTCTTCTGGCTAGAAATTGAAGGATTCAGCACAGCAAAGTGTTACTTTTCAAAAGAAAGCATTTCGTTTGAATACACCATGCTCAACAATCACTTAAATGATTGCATGAAATTACAAGAGCTGGTCCTGAAAAATAAAATCATGTCATGGAACGGGGAGTTTCTCAGTGTAGGTAGAGGTTGCTAGAAATTGCTTTTTGCAAGGCAGCCTGACATCAGAGAGGATTGTTTGTGTGTGACCAGGGTTTTACCCAGAAATTACACGCAACAAACAAATCTCCTTGAATTAGCAATGCCTGAACACTATTATTACTCACCCTTGAAGACCTTATATAGGGAAAACAAAGTGCCCACTTTTTCTTATTTAAACTGAACAAAACATTTTCTAGTTTATTTTTCAACTCAGCAAAAGCATCGAGCTCAAGATTTTAGGTATCAATTTAATATACCCAGGAAAACATTTATTTTAATTCCAATCCAAACAGAAACTGGGTATTGTATCACGTTTCAAGTTGGCTAACGTACTTGAACCTGAATCTGTAGAAATGACATTCTCTTCTGAAATTGAGATAATTCATATTTTTCAACAGCCTCCAGTCTTTCTCCTCCAAACAAGTTTTATTCTGCATTTAAATGTAATTTTATTTAACGTCCAGTTCACTGCCCTACCCTTTCACTTTAGGGTTGAGAGAAGATCCTTCAAAGTTTTAATGGTCCATTTATTTTAGTTTGTAACAGCAGTAGGTAGTTTTTCATACAGAGTGGAAACGTTTGCTGGGATTGCTCTCTGGTGTTTTGTATGTTGTTTCAAAGACCCTCAAGTTAACTACTATTGTGCATTTGAAATTTGTGGTTAATGGTCTTTAAATTTTTCTTTTTTCTTTTTCTTTTTTTTTTTTTCTGCATCAAAGAAAAACAAAAGAAAGTGGACATGGCTTTTTTGTGGAAAATTGAAGCGCACAGATGGATACTGATTAGAGGAACACAAAGGCTCCATGTGGAAAGTTTGCTATCCTTAGAATATGATTCGTCCCCTCTGAAAGCCCAGGCTGGGCCCAGGCTGGAGTTTAAGACCCACTGCGAGGCATTAAGCAGGTGAAAGCTCAATAGGATTTTGCTGTTGAGGGTTAGAGTCTTTGGCAGGTGATTAGGATTAGACGAGAGCACTAGGGTGGAGCCACCATGATTGGATCCTTTCTAAGAAAAGGGCTGGGAAATTGGCTCACTGGTGAAGCACTCCTTCAGTGTGTGCAAATGAGTTCTGTCCTGGCACCGGGGGGGAAAAAAAAAGACGAGGGGACACATACACCGTGTGCTCCCTGTCCCTCAGCCATTTGGGGACTGTCAGGAAGAAAGCCATCACTGGAGGCCAATCCTGGACCTGGGACTCACAAAACCTTAAGCCAAGGTAAACTTTTCAACTTACCAAGTCTTTGTTGTGTTCTAAATAACAGAAAATAGAGAGCAGTCAAAGACAGAAGTGTTAGATGTTTTGGCAATTATTGATTAGGCTGAACTTAATCATCTTTGGTTGGCAGAAGCTAAAGAAATGTGGACTAAATATCTCTAATAACAAAAAAAGCCAAGGAGAATTTTCTGTTGCCACTAATGAAATCAACATGTTGCTACTATAGAAGCTTCCTGTTTTCTGGGATGGGTTAGTGAGAAACTTGCATGCATTGGTAATCTGAAAAGGAGTTGCAAGTTAGGGGCTTGGAATTGTACTTTTGTGATTGCTTAGTTTGGTAGAACCAGGAAAAGAATGGAGTAGAGGGCCCTGGGTGCTTTTCACTGTGCACAGAGAGACTGAAGCGTCCAGGTCTCTCAGGTCCTCATCACTAAAGGTTGGATTAAAATTTTATTTATTTATTTATTTATTCATTCATTCATTCATTCATTCATTCATTCATACTGGGGATTGAACCCAGTGGCGCTTAACGACTGAGCTACATCCCCAGCCCTTTTTATTTTTTATTTTGAGACAGGGCCTTGTTAGGTTGCTGAAGCTGGTTTCCAGTTTGCAATCCTTCCTCAGAGTCCTGAGTTGCTGGGATTACAGGCATGCACTACTGTGCCCTGCTAAAACAGTATTTTAGAAGAAAAGGTAAAAATCATGACTCTCATTCAGCTGTGAAATTAGCAATTAGGCACAGTGGCATAGGCTTCTAATCCCAGCAACTCTGGATACTGAGGCAGGAGGGTTGCAAATTGGAAACCAGCTTCAGCCACTTAAGACCCTATCTCAAAAAATAAGGGCCAGGGATGTAGCACAGTGGTAAAGCTTCCCCAGGTGCAATTCCCAGTGCCAAAACAATTTTTTTTTAAAAAAATCATTAAAATTTTCAATTATTGTTGAAGAAACTGGAGAGATGTTACAAAAGGTTCAGAGGAGAATTCAAAGAGTGTGCCCACGCGGCAGATCAGGAATATGGAAATGAACCTTCAATAGAAAATTAGCCTGGGCAGGGGAGGTAGTCCACTGACCCTCTACCAGACTGTGCATTTGCATGTTAGACAAGAATTTGGTTTTTCTTGATGTCTGTTATCGACGATTTAGGGATTTGTAAAATAGTTCAAAAGGAATGAATCAGCCCCCATAGAATCAGATAAACTGCAGGACAGTGCCATCAACAAGGGAAGTTACTGTGGAAGCACATAACCTGATATCATGTTGGGGTCCATAAGGCGTTCTCACGAAAATGAGCATAAAGTTGACAGAAAAGTTTCCCAACGTTAACAGATTTAATCAAGAACCAAAATGGACACACTCACGTTCTTTCCTATCTTGACCTTCATCAGAAATTCCCCCAGATCATGACCTGCTGTGTCTTGCTTTCCAAGGTGAGGGGCGCTCCAGCAATCCTTGGTGCACATGAGAATCACCTGGGTAGCTTTACAGACCAAAAAACACAATGTGTGGGGCCCATCCCTGGAATTCTTGTTAAATTGTTCTGTTTGCTTCCTGTATTTTTTTTTCTTTTTTTAAGAGATCCCAAATGATTTCAATATGCAGCCTTGGCTGACAACTTTTGCTCTAAAGGGCTATATACTACTTCCAACCAACTCTGATTTAGCAAAGGTTAAAAAAGCACAGGTCTTTGAGGGCTAGGCTGGTGATGTAAATGCATGATGATCTTGCTCCTTCTAGTTGTTAAAATTAAAGTTGATTTTTCTGCTGGCTAAGGAAGACAGGTCCACGAGCAGATTCTGTCTCTGGCTTGACATTTGGCTACTCTTAATTTTGAAAACTAAAGGATTATTTTCTTCTCATGTCTGTTTCGCTCTGACTCTCAGGTCTTTTGCAGCTCTACCTGTCCCTTCTGGGGGTTTCTGTGCTTGATGTTTTCTGAACTAGGAACGTCTTTTCACCAATCTCATTATAACACCACGTTTTAGTCAGCATTTCTGTCGCTATGACCAAAAGACTTGACAAGAACAATTAGAGGAGGGAAGGTTTATCTAGGAGTTGAGAGGTCTCAGTCCATAGATAGCTGACTCCATTCATAAGGGTCTGAAATGGTCACAGAAGGGTCCCAGGAGAGGGGGAACTCAATTCAGGACCAGCAGGGTTCTTGGCATATGTGAGGGAAAGGAATAAGCAGGAGTTAGGCAAAGGCCTAGACAGAGGTTTATTGGGGAAGGTAGAAACACATTCAAGGGAGAATGCGGGCTGTCTCAAGGGGGAGAAGCAGCCCTGACCTGGGCTGGGGTCCACTACTTATTGAAGGGCTGCATCAGGGGCCAGACAGGAGGTGGGTCCAGGGTGGAGCTGCACAATTTCATCCCAGTTTTCCCTGCCCTTGCGTATTTCCCTCATTTTACAAGGGCAGGGGTCAAGGGCACGTTGCTCAAGATTTACAACTATTCTTTCTCTGTCTCGATGGCTTGTGGGTATTTTCTGTAAGATTCAGTATTTCTCTCTTTATCCTAAATCCCTCCATCAAAATGAGGCAGATCATCATGGCAGAAGTGTGGTGGAGGAAAGCAGCGGAGGACAGGGTACCAGGAAGTAGAGAGAGCCTAAGTTCAGCTCAACAAGGGCAAAATGTAAGCCCAAGGTGCCCCCTTACCCAGACACACACACAAAGGGATCCACCTGTAGCCACACCCTACCTACCTATAGCTATACCCAAGTTCATCTCTGCTAGGGGAATTAATGCACTCATTAGATTAAACCTCCTGTAACCCAATCATTTTACCTTTAAACTTTCTTGCATTGTCTCACACAGGAGCTTTGGAGGAACACCTCGTATTTAAACCACAACACCCTGCCTTTCCCCAAAGTGTTAACATATTAATCCCAACACATCCTTTAGATTACTATTTCTCAAATTTCAGCATGCATCAGAATCAGGTGGAAAGCTAGCCAATTCACTCATTGCTCTGCCTCCCCTACCCCAAAGTTTCTGACTCAGTGGATGGGGGCGGGGAAGCCAGAGAATTTACTTTGAACTTACATTGCCTTTTTGGTTTTCAACGCTGGAGATTGAACCCAAGGTTTAGCCTGTGCTGAGCATGCGCACTCCCACTACATAGCCAGTCTTTCATTTTGAAACAGGGTCTCCCTGAGTTGCCCAGGCTGGTCTCAGACTCTTGAACTCCTTGCCTCAGGCTCCAGAGTCGCTGGGATTACACATGTGTGCTACTGCTCCTGGTGAGGATTTGTTTCTATCAATTTCCACCTGATGCTGCTCATCTGGGGAAACCAAGCTCCTAGAACCACTGCTTTAAGTCTGTTTACTGCTGTTTCCGCAATGGAAGGTGTCTGAGGTCTCCTTAAGGTTTTATAGCATCTCTGGTCTGTGCCCTGTTCCCTGTTGCCATTTGTGTGTTGATGGTTTTGGTACCTGTTTACTAGAGTCTTGCTGGACTGTAACCTCAATAAGGACAAAGACTGTTTTTTGCACAACACAATGGTCCTTGTTCCCAGTGCCAATTCAATGGCCAGGACACAGTTTTGAGAAAAAGGAAAAAGAAGTTTTATTGCTTTGCTAGCAAAGGAGAAGCACAGGGGACTCCTGTCCCAGAGGCTGTGATTCTCCCCATCAGGAGGAACTGGGGGCTTTTAAAGGAGCTCTTCAAAGGCTACATTCCCAGGTGTGCCCGACAGGGGGTCCAGGGTGCCCTATGGTGTGTTTACATTCCCTTGTTAATTTGGGAGGTATTCACTTCCTAGATCCTCTGGCAGATATCTCCTCCTGTGGAGCAGGGATAACTCAAGATAATCTTGTTCCCCACCCCCAGGTTAGAGAGGCGGGTGGGAGGGAGAAGAGGAAAAGGAAAACATGTCCCTTTTAAACATAAGCCTCAGAGCCATATTCAAAGGTGAAGTGGACCACTGTTACATGATCACTATGGAATCTTACCAACCCCTGGGGGTTGACAGCTGATAGCTGCTGAGAGCCACCTTCAGAGATGAGTGCTTCTGTTTTAACAGGGTCTTTCTAAGCCCCATCAAAACGAATTAAGAAAGCAGTCATCTTAAATATTAGGACAGATGAATGAAAAAGAAAGACCTATCTAGAAGCTGTAAATCATACCTGCATTTTATTGAAGCAATCCGTTTCTGTGCAGTTAAGATGCAATCATTCTTACACTCCATCTTCTGCTTGTTTTCCAGTCGATCTCCTCAGTTCCTTCTTATTTCCCATTACTCCCTTCCTCCCATACCCCTTTCCTGTTTCCTCTCAGATATTTGACACCTTCTCTCAACTGCTCCATGATGCAGACCAAAGAATGCGCGAGGTCATTTTGTACATGAGTACCTGAGGCTAGAGTACACCAGACTTCCAATACCCAATCCAGTGCTCTCCTTTATAAAGAGCTTGATCTCGCCTTCCTATGAGAGCTGAGCCTGTGTCACAAGTTAGGGCTGTCCAATAGTGCTTGTTTCAGGTGACTGCAGATTACACACTTCTGTACCAGGTGAAAATATTTATCATAAGCTATTACCTTTTATAATAGGATTTATTTTTGGAATAGTTTTAAGTTCACTGTAACATTGAACAGAAGGTACAGGATTTCCCATATACTCCCTGCCTCTGCACATGCTTACTTACCCTCCCCCATGGTTGATACCCCCACCAGAGTGGGACCCCAATTGATGACCCTTTGTTAATGTATTGCATTCACTTAACGTCCATAGTTTACATCAGGATTCTTAAAATTGTACATTTTATGGGTTTGAACAAATGTGTAAACATGTATCCACTGTTACACCACATGGAATACTTCACTGCCCTGAAAACTCTTTGTGTTCTATCTGTTCATCTTTCCATCTTCCCAGTCCCGAGCAACTGCTGGTCTTCTGTTGTCTCCACAGATCTGCCTTTTCCTGAGTTTCATTTAGTTGGAATCACATTATATAACCTCTTCAGCTTGGCTTCTTGCACTTGGTATCATGCACTGTTGATTTCCTCCATGTTTCATCTTGACTCCATAGTTCATTTTTAGTGCTCAGTAATACTTCATCCTCTGGAGTTAACACATTTGCTGAAGGACATTTTGGTTGCTTTCAAGTTTGGGCAATTATGAATAAAGCTTCCATAAATAACTGGGCACAGGTTTTTGTGTGGAAATAAGTTTTCAGTGAGTTTGGGTAGATACCAAGGGGTGCAATTACTGAATTTTAGGGTAGTGTAGTGTTTCGTTTTGTGAGAAATTTCGAAGGGGCTTTGTTATTTTTCATTCCCACCAGCAGTGAAAGCAAGTTGGTAGTACCATTTCATGTTAGCAGAATTATGGATTTTGGCCATTTTAAGGCATGTGTCGAAGCAACTCATTGTTCAAATTTGCATTTCTCCAATGTATGATGTGAAGTATCTCTTATGTTTATTCGCCATCTGTGTATATTTTCTTCAATACAGTATCCATTTTGGGGACATACTTAAAATGGATTGGGTTGTTATTCTTGTGAGGGTTTATTTTGTACCATGTATTGAACCCAATGTGCATTTAAAAACTGAGCCACATCCCCAGCCCTTCTTATTTTTAATTTGAGACAGCGCATCCATAAGTTGTTTAAGGCCTCAACTGAGTTTCTGAGGCTGGTGTAGAACTTGGGATCCTCCTGCCTCAGCCTCTGGAGTTATTGGGATTTCAGGCATGCATCACCATGCCCAGAGTTATTCTTGAATTTTGAGAGATCCTTGCATGATTTGGGCAATGGTCCTTTATCAGACACTTCTTTTGCAAATATTTACTTCCACTCTCTGTTTTGTCTTTTTCTCTTAACTGTGTCCTTTGCTGAGCTAAAGCTAATGAAGTCCAGTCAATCTATTCTTTCTTTCATGGATCATGCCTTGGTGCTGTATCTAAAAAGTTAATGTCAAATGCAAGGTTATCTAGATCTCGAACTATGTTTTCTTGGAGTTTGTAATTCTGCATTTCCTATGAGTCTGCAATCCACTTTCAATTATGTGAAGGGGATAATTTAGATGTGTAGATTCAGTCTTTTTGCATGTAGATGTTCATTTGTTCCAGTTTCATTTGTTGAAAGATTATCTTTTGTGCATTGAATTGTCTTTGCTCTGGTGAAAGATTGGTTGACTGTATTTATATGGGTGTGTTTGGGGTTTTCTTCTGTTCCGATGATCTATTTGTCTATTTTGCTAATACCACACATTCCTGATTTTTGTAACTTCATAGTAAGTCTTAAAGTCAGATAGTAGGAGTCTTGGTTCTCCTTTCATACTGTTTTAGCTATTCTAGATCTTTAGGCCTTCCATATAAACTTTAGAATCAGATTTTCAATGAACACAAAGTAACTTGTCAAGATTTTTATTGGTATTGTATTGAATCCATAGATCAAGTAGAAAGAGCTGACATCTTGACATTAGTCTATTTTTTAAAAAGAGTATCTCTCCATTTATTTAGCTCTTTTAAAAATTTTTATCAGAGATTGGTAATTTTCCTCAGACATATTTTGTTAGGTTTATTCTTAAGTTTTCATTTTCGGGAGTATCAGTGTAAATGATGTTTTGCTTTTAATTTCAATTTTCACTTGCTTGTTGCTGGTATGTAGGAAAGTGGTTTTTATAGTAACCTTGTGTTCTGCAACTCTACTAGAATCACTTATTGATTCCAATAGTTTTTTAATGTCAATTTTTTTCTATTTTCTGCATAGACAGTTATGGTATCTATGAAGAAACACAGGTTAATCTCTTCCTTCTTAGTCTGTAAACCTGTTATTTCCTTTCTTGAGCGTTTGTATTGGCTGGGACTTCCAGTACAATGTTCAAAAGTGGTGAGAGGGAACATGGGCATCTTGTTACTGATCTTATTAGGAAAGCCTCAAATTTTACACCTTTAAATTTTTTAGCTACAGGCTTTTTGCAGGTGTTCTGCATCAGTGAGTAAATTCCTGTGTATTGCTAGTTTGTTGATTTTCTGTGTGTGTGTATTTATTTATTTGGTACCAGGGATTGAACCAAGGAGTGCTCTCCCACTGACCTATATCACCAGCCCTTTTTATGTTTTCTTTTGAGAGTGGGTCTTGCTAAGTTGCTGAGGCTGATCTCAAACTTGTGAACCTCCTCCCTAAGCCTCCCAAACTACAGGGATTACAGGATGCATCACCATGCCTGGACTGAATGTGTTTTTTAATCATGAATGGGTGTTAAATTTTATCAAAGGCATTTTCTTTCTTCTTTTTTAAAATATTTATTTTTACAGAACGCATTTTGATTCACTGTACACAAATGGGGTACAAATTTTGTTTCTATGGTTGTACACAATGTAGATTCACACTGTTCATGTAATCATACATATATATATAGGGTAATGATGTCTGTATCATTCCACAATCTTTCATATCCCCACCCCTCCCCACTCTCATTTCCCTCTATGTAATCTAAAGTTCCTCCATTCTTCTCTTACTGCTCCCCTCCCCTTATGCATCATTATCCACTTATCGGGGAAAACATTCAGCCTTATTTTTTTGGGATTGACTTATTTCACTTAGCATGATATTGTCCAATTCCATCCATTTATCTACAAATGCCATAATTTTATTCTTCTTTATGGCTGAATAATATTCATTGTGTATATACTACAGGTTCTTTATCCATTCATCAATTGAAGTGCATCTAGGTTGGTTCCACAATCTAGCTATTGTGAATTGATAATGTAAACATAATATAAACATTAATATAAACATTGTGGCTGCTTTACTGTAGTGTGCTGATTTTAAATCCTTTGGGTATAAACCAAGGAGTGGGATAACTGGTTTCTAAAATGTATAAAGACCTTACAAAACTTTACACCAAAAATACAAAGAACCCAATCAATAAATGGGCCAAGGAACTGGACAGACACTGTACAGAAGAAGATATACAGTCAATTAACAAATATATGAGAAAGTGTTCAACATCTCTAGTAATTAGAGAAATGCAAATTAAAACAACTCTAATATTTCATCTTACTCCAATTGGAATGGCTATTAAGAACACAAGCAATAAAAGGTGTTGGCATGCATGTGGGAAAAAAGGCACACTCATACATTGCTGGTGGAGATGCACATTGGTGCAGCCATTCTGGAAAGCAGTATGGAAATTGCTCAGAAAACTTGGACTCAAAGACATTTTCTATATCAACTAATAACCATGTGATTTTTCTTCCTAAGCCTGTTGTTGTGATGGATTATATTAAATTGGTTATCAAATATTGAACCGGCCTTGCACACCTGAGACAATTCCTGTAGGTCATGCAGGATAATTTACTTGACACATCATTAGATTTGATTTGCTTACACTATTTTGCTGGGGAGTTCTGCTCTGTGCTCATAGAGGTACTGGTCTGCCATTGACATTTCCTGCAATGTCTATCTGGTCTTGGTATTGGGGTAATACAGTCCTCATAAAATTAAGGAGTGTTTCCTCTGCTTTCTTCTAAAATGTAGAGAATTAATTTTTTTCCTTGAATGTTTGATAGAATTTAGCAAACCAAATTAGGCCTAATGTTTTCTGTTTAGAAGATTACTAATTTTTACTTATTTCTTATTTTTAGACAAGATATCACTATGTTGTCCAGGCTAGTCTTGAACTTTTAAGCCCAGTGATTCCCCCTACCTCATCCCCCTACATGCTGGTATTATAACCAAGTTTAACCATGCCCAGTCAGAAAGTTATTAATTGTTATTGTGATTTCCTTACCATATACCTATTTATTTCTTAGAATTTTGACAAATTATATCTTTCATAAAATTGGTCGATTTCTTAAAATTTTGTAGGCATAGAGTTATTCATAGGATCATTATAATGCTCTTGCGATCTATAGTGGGATACCTTCTTTCATTTCTGATGCTAGCATTTTGTGTCCTGTGTCTTTTTTCTTAGCCAGGTAGAGGTTGCCCCTTCACTCCTTTGTTGTATAGTCAGAGCAACATGCACGGTGTCACTTGTAGAAAACGCTTTGCTGATGTACATGACATATTATACATATTCCACATCATATTGCTCATGATTGTTCTGTCATTATGCTGAACAATAGGTTTGTTGTGAAAGTCCAGTTGTTTCCCAACTTATCAGGAACTGTTATGTTTTGGTTGATTTAAAATTGAACCAATTAAAGGTAATACTATAATTGGTATATTATTGGTATAATTGGTATAGTCCAAAGAATGCATGGTATCCTTCCCATGACCAAAGTATTACACATGACCCTGGTTGAAATTGTTTCTGAGTTAAAGAACATGAGGATACTTGGCAACTCCTCACTGGGACTTTATTATCACTTTACCCTGGAATTCAGTTTCAGCAAGTTCAGATTGTCGTTCTCTCATGGACTTCATTCCTCCATCCTTTACTATGCCAGCAATTTCTTTCTTGTTTGTTTAGTTTGGTACCACAGATTGAACCCAGGGGCACTTAACAACTGAGTCACATCCCCATCCCTTTTTGTTTTTTGAGAGTCTCACTAGATTGCTTACAGTCTCACTAAGTTGCTGAGGTTGGCTTTGAGATTGTAATCTTCCTACCTCGGCCTCCGAGTCACTGGGAATACAGGCATGTGCTACTGTGCTTGGCTCTGCCCCAGCAGTTTATGACCTGTTGTTATTTCATGGACCAGAATGTTTCCTAAGAAAACAAAAAAGTGTGAGCTAACATAAGATTGATAAAGCTACATATTTTACAAGTAATGTAACTTTTGAAAAAAATTTAATATTCTCAATATTTCATAAAGAGGACTAGCTCTAATTGGTTTACCTTGATTGAGATGGCCATCCCCAACTAGTTACAGTGTTCTGGGGTATGAATCTCATTGTCTGGAGCCACATCTCTGCCTTAAGAACAAATGGTGGATCTACATTTTGAATATTTTAATCATGTCACCTGTATTCTTAAAGGGTTTTACCAATTAAAAAAATAGTCATAAAGGAAGAAAACAGAGAGTAAGATGAACACAAGGGAAAACAGGTGTACTGCAACATGTTTTAAGTTTGTCATAGGTATTAGCTTGGAAAGATGGTTGTGGTACCTATTTTATTTCAAATCCATTTCTCAGGCCAATAGTGGACCAAGTGATAAGTGATGACTTTTTTTTTTTAATGTTAAGAGTTCTGAAGTCATCCATTATTGCTGAGAACAAATACTTCCTACTTTGTTATGTTGTTTCTTCAATATTGTGAATTTACTTGAGAATACTGAATATCATACTAATTTTAAGTCTACAGTAGTATTTCTACATTATGGAGAGTTTGAATTAGTTAAAATACTCTGGAAAAATTGCTGAGCAGTGAAAAATGCATGAACACTATATTCAACATATATTCATTAAACATTTATTTCTTCCTCAAATTTATTCTATCATGATTAAACTTAATCTAAAATAAAATTTAGCTTTATTATTTTATACCTTGTTCAAGGTTAATCAATCTTGGTTAGCTAAAAGCAAAGACCATCTTATTTCCTTTCTTCTACCTTCTCTTTATTTATTGGTTATTTAATTTGTGGAGATTTTTGTTAACTCACTTATCGGATGATCCACCAAATGTTTATTGAACACCTATTTGTAGTCGGTATTTACTGTTAGGGACGTAATGATGTATAAGGACTTACTTGGTATAGTATGACAAGTCCATGAGCAAACTTAGAAATGATGACAAGAACCAGGATGAAGAATGAGGCTGAATCTATAACAACACTGGAGAAAAGGCCTGAGCACTAACACTGTGCTTAGAAGGCAGGGAATTCTCAGGTTTTCAGTGAATGACCGACATAGAAACTGAGTAATCCAAAAGCAAAGAAGAATGATAGGACACAGTCATCATTTAGCTTTCTGGTAGACTGGAGATTATAAATTTCAATGTTATTGTAATGTTATTGCTTTGGTCTCAGTAGAGAGACAATGTCAGGTCCAATATAGATGATTTCTGTAGTTCCTTTTCAACCATGAGAATTTATGATTCTAATATCCACTTTGGGGTGAATATTAAGCAAAGCATAGGATACTGTTTAGTTTTTCAATATAGATGAGAAAGTGGTATTACAGATTTACTCACAACTGACTTGATAAAAAGGTGTTGAGTTTCACCAAATATTGAAATAATTTGTCATGTAAAGGTATAATCATCCTATTCTCTGAGAACTTTAAAATCTAAGAAAATGCCCATTAATTTTTAATAATAAATGGGTGACATACCCAAATCTACTTCAAGATGGTGAGAGGGGGATGATTTGGGCATGACTACTTAGTGCACACTTCTCACTTGGGCCCTGGTCCACACTCCAGGAAATCTGAATGACAGTATCTGTTGCAAAAGATGCACCACCTTTTCCTTTCTGCACCAGAATTTCCAAAAGAGTGGATGTTTGACCAGCCCATCTGGAGCAGGCCTGAAAGGCTAAGCCAGTTAACAGTCATGTCAACTTTGATATTTGGCACCACAGCCACCAGTCAATATGAGCATGCTGCAGTTATGAGGTGTCAGGAACCATGAATAAGCAAAGGGGTCTCTCTCTGGAAAGGAGAACACAAGAGATATGGTGTGGTAGGCAGAGGTAAGAGACCTTCATGGTTTCTCAGCTTTCCTTCTGCAAGTTCCAACTGCATTCCATTTCTATGCTGTGCGGAAATGCCAGTCCAGTTGTGGTTAAGAGTTCTCATGCTGGGAACCAGCTTTACCAAGCATGTGGTCCTATTTGAACATCTCATGCTTCTGAACACAGTAACTGATACTCTCCTCTGTAAAACCCTGGCATGTGGGCTGAATGTCAGGAAAGGAGATTCACGACCAAAGGGGGATCTCTCCAGTCTGTTACTTCCAAAATTGCACACGTCCCTATTAGAAATGAACATGTTTCCTTTGCTAAAATATTGTTTAATTGGAAAGGTAAAACCATTTATCATTTAATATTCTCAGTTATAAAAAGGGCTTACTCTTTCATTCTTCTGGAAAAAGTTGAATCCATCTACTTTGGAAAAATGCAGTGAGAGGAAAGATGTATAGCCAGGACTGGATGGAAAGTTCTGGATCTGTGAAGACAGTTACAGATCGCCCTCTTCTCCCAGTTTCTCTGGGACGATTGCCCTGTCATACTCTCTGGGTGTAAGTTGCCTCATTTGGTGAGCTCATTGTTCTGCCATCTTGTAATAAGAATTTGTCATGGTTCTTTTTAGCTATACATGACAGTAGAGTTTATTTTGACGTATTTATACCAACATGGAATGTCTTTTTCTAATTAGGATCCCAGTCTTGTGGATGTACATGATGTGGAGATTCACTGTGGTATATTCATTAATATACATAGGAAAGTCATGTTAGATTCATTCCACTGTCTTTCCTATTCCTATCCTTCCTCCCTCCCCTTCATTCCCCTTTGTCTAATCCACTGAACTTTTATTCTTCCCCTCACCTGACTTGTGTATTTGTATCTATACATCAGAGAAAGCATTCAACCTTTGTTTTTTGGGGATTGGCTTATTTCACTTAGTATTGTAGTATCCAGATCTATCCATTTACTAGCAAATGTCACAAAGTCATTCTTCTTTATGGCTGAGTATTATTCCATCATGTATACATACCACATTTTCTTTATCCATTCATCTGTAGAAGGGCACTTAGGTTGGTTCCATAGGTTGGCTATTGTGAATTGAGCTGCTATAAACATTGATGTGGCTGCATCACTGGGAGCTTGCTCTCTGCTTCCTGATGTGATTGATGTCTTGAGTCACTTGCTTCCCCTATGCTCTTCCACCATGATGTTCTGTTTCACCTAAGCCCCAAGGAATGGAGTCGGTCATCTATGAACTGAAGTTTCTGAAACGATGAGCCCCCCCAATAATCTTTTCCTCCTCTCATTGTTCTTGTCAGATCTTTTATCAAGGCAGTGAAAAAGCTGAATAAATAGCCAGTTATTTGGTTAACAAATATTTGTTGCATATCTACAACAGGCAAAGCACTGTGGATTGGGGGCAACTAGGAGAAACTGAATAAATTGAATACCATTAAAAAAAAAAAAAAGAATTTGTTACAGTTGTTACAGTGAGTTCTGGAACCAGGGTTTTGGATTCAAATCCTGGATCCTCTACTTATAACTGTGTGACTGTGAGAAACATACCATTATGTGGTCACTCTGTGCTTCAGCTTGTGCATCAGCAAAACTGAACTATCCATAGTACCAGCTTCCTAGGCTGTAATGAGAAATAAATGTCATTAAGCATATAAAACCCTGATACAAGCACCAGTGCCCACCATGTAGTATGAGCTCAGGGCTGTGCATTTTATTATTGAACGTGCTTTGCAAATTCTATAGCCTTATACACATGATCATGTTTAAACAAAGATTTCTCAAGGCACAAGATGATGTATTTGAGTTAATCCTCAGAGTGTCTACAATTGATTACTGACTGTAATTTCTATCTCCTTATATAAAGACCAGATAAGTAGAAATGGTTGAGAAATACACTCTCCCTTGGGACTGAGCAGCCATATGAAAAAGCTTTTATCACCATTTCCAGACTTCAGGTCAGGAGCCTGTGTATATTTCTAGGGATTTTCACTTGGCACCTTTCATGGTCATTAAATTTACTTTGAAAAGAAAAAATAAGGCTCTGTTCTTTTTGTTCTGGCAGAGGCAGTAGGGAATGGTTCTCTTTGGCACTCTTAAATTTACTTAAGCTCTTTCCCTTCTCCAGGCAGGTAAGATAATTGATGAGGCTTTCTCATTTCATACACTCAGGTATTTCTAAGGCAAGTATGAAACACTGGAAATGAAATTGGTTTAAAAATATCATTTGAAAAAGAGAACAAGGCAGAAATCTCTAGATTCTTTCTTTTTTTAAACTTTAGCATTGTGTTCTATGTAAATCTAGTTCTTTTGGTTGTACCCAAACAGGTATTTTTATGGGACTTTGTGATCAAAATGAGAATATTCCATAAAACCTCCATTTGTTTTACATGTTTCTTGGCTTATTAGTGAGGCCGATTGTACCTAAATTTTTAGAGATGGGAGACCTCAGTCAACTGTGACTTCTCCTTCCATCCCCTTTTCCTTTTTTTGCCATAAATTCTGATTGATGGGACAATATTTAGTAATCTCTTTCCATGGTCATTTATCTGCAGCCACTCATTTTCTTTTTGTAACTTCATGGGATTTGTTTTATTGAAGTGTTACTAAGAATTCAGGCATTTTTTTCCCTAGGTATTTTTTAAACTTTGCTATGCTAAAAGTAAACAGCTGTATCAGCATTACCTAAGAGCTTGTTACAAATGCAGAATTGCAGGCCCTTACCCAGACCCATTGTAACAGAATTTGCCCCTTTAAAATATACCTAGAGCTGGTGCACACCTGTAATCCCAGCAGTTTGGGAGGCTGAAGCAGGATGATCCAGAGTTCAAAGCCAGATTCAGCAATTTAGCAAGGCCCAATGCAACTCAGTGGGACCCTGTCTCTAAATAAAATATTTAAAAGGGCTGGGAATGTGACTCAGTTGTAAAGCACCCCTGGGTTCAATCCCTGGTACAAAAAAATATATATAAATAAATAAAAACAAAAATAAATAAAAGTGTACCTACATAGCCCATGTGCTTATTACACCTACAAGTGCTGTTAAAACGTCAGAATTTTATTTCCTTCAAATTTCCAAGATATATCCTTCAAGCCAAGATGATGAATGAGATCAATATTTGCAAAATTAAATTTCTCAAAAAGTGTTACAAAAAATGGTGTATTTATTTTCTGTTTGCAGCTATCTATAATTGATTACCTTAAATTTCATGGTTTTAAAGAATACAAATCACTTATTTTGAAGTGCTAGAGGTCAAAAACCCAAAATTGGCATATGTGGCTTAAAATCAAAGGGTCTGGGGGACTGCATTTTTTTTTTTTTTTTCCTAGATTCTGGACTCTGCCACCATGCCTTGGCTTTTGGCCTAGTTCATCTTTGAAGCCAGATGTGTACCTTCTTCAAATCTCTCTTGCTCTGACTCCCCTGGTTCACTCTCTCACATACAATGGCCTACCTGCTACTATGGACTCACTAGATCATCCAGAATGATCTCCCCTTAGCAAGGCCATTTGATTAGCAGCCATAATTACATTTGCAATCTTAATTTGTCTGTTAGGTAACAGTGGCAGGTCTGGGGAGTAAGACTTGGGCACCCTTGGGATGCCATTACTCTGCCTACTACAAATAGGATGTGTGGGGCTGGGGCTATAGCTCAGTGGCAGCGCACTTGCCTAGCATGTGTGAGGCACTGGGGATCGATCCGTAGCACCACACAGAAATAAATAAGTACACTTAGGCAATGTTGATTAAATGTAATTAAGAATGTCCCTTTTCTACAGGGCTTCTCAAAATCCTTACTATATTTAAAGTCCCATTATGAGATAACCAATAATAAGAGACACTGTGGGATTTTCCCCAACTGTTCTAAACCTAGTATCCTGTCATTAACATTTCCTAGAAGAGTAGAGCTCATTTGGAAAGCAGGAATTAGAAGTATTTACATTCTTCCTTTGCATTCTCTGAGGTTTAATTAACCCACTAGGACTAGGTTTTTAACAGAGATCTTAATCTCACATCATTCTAATTGTAGACAGATTGCTTCACTCTAGTATTCCAATTCTATTTGATTTATTTGGAAACTTTAATTCACCTTGAACCTACCACTTGTGTTATGGTTTAGATATGAAGTGTCCCCTGGAAGCTCATGTGTGTGACATGAGGATTTTCAGAGATGACGCTATTAGATTATGGGAGGTGGAACCTAATTGGTGGATTAATCCACTAGTGGATTAAGTGGGTGGTAACTGTACAGACAGGTGTGCATAGAGGAAGTAGGTCACTGGCAGTGTTACTTCAGGGTTTATATTCTGTCCCTGGTGAGAGGAGCTCTCTCCAAGCTTCCTGGTTGCCTTGTCTGGAGCATGCTATTTTCCTCCACCACACTCTTCTGCCATGATGTTCAGCACCTCCTAGGCCCCAGAGCTATGCAGCTGACCAACCATGGACTAAACTTCTGAAACAACCAAAATAAACTTTTCCTCCTGTATACTGTTCTTGGCAGGTCTTTTGGACCTAGCTATGAAAAAGCTGACTAAAGCAACTTGCTGATTTTAGGGCCTTGAATTTAATCTCTCTAAACATTAGTTTCCCGGTTCTAAGTTGGAGGGAATTTTTGAACATTGATCCTAGAGTCAGAGTTCAAATGCTGGTAATGGCTGCTTCACCACCATGTAGCCCAGAAGAAAAAAAAAAAGTGACTTAACCTCTTTGAGCTTTGATTTGTACGCATGAAGGCAAGAGTACTTTAAATATTAGAGGATTTTTGTGAATTTAGATAATGCATATACAGAAATTTATGCAAAGCCTGGAACACACTAATTTTCAATGCAAGTTTTGATGAGCTTTTTGTTGATAGGAATAAAAAATAACTAAATATCAAAATCCTATGCAACAAATGATAAACAAGGATAAACCCTGTTTCTTATGGGGATATTGATTTAATAGATATGAAAGAGTGTTTTTGGAATAGAGAATTGAAAGAATTATAAATTAAAATTTGCCGTTAAATACAAACCAAGGAAAAGAACTTGGATGGGGGTATTTGGTCAGATAAAGAAAAATTATATTTTAAAGACTTTGGGGGCATTATGTAGGAGAAATACTTTTATCAAGACTATCATTTCAGATGAGTAGCTACACACATAGAGCCTGAGCCCAATCACTGAGAGATTCTCGAAAGCTCTACACATGGATTTTTGCTGGCAGTTGAAAAGTTCACAAAGAAGAATTATTGACAAACATAAAACACTTCAGCAGTTCTTCAAAAGAAGAGTGGAGTTCCTGACCTGATATTTTATTTTGAAATTCTAATAAATCCAATTTCATATGAAAGTTGATTCAAACAATATATTAATCAAACCAATTCAGAAGATTAGATCTTTTAATTAAAAGTGCTGCCTGTACCTTTGAAAAGTGTCAGTTCAAATATAACTGGAACTGCAGTGTCAATATCTTTCCTGAGAGGGGAAAACACAATCAGGAATCTTAATTTGTCTCTATTGCAGCCTAATAACTCAATTAAGTTGTGATAGAAAAATGAGCTTTGAAGGAAATTGAGAGAAACACAATAATTTCCACAGGTTTAATTAGCTAAGTAGAAATCACAATACTCATAATCATGGATATACGTAGTTATCAAATGCTCATTACCAAGGGAGCAGAGTGCTCGCTCAGCTTTAGGAGTGAGGCTTTGGGGTAAAGGGGCCCGTGTGAGCATGCGCACACGTGAAGGCTCTGGCTTCCGCATGCCAGTACCCAAGGCGAGGTTCCAAGTCAAGATGGGCCAACCACTTCTAAAATCAGGAAAATAGCATGATTAATAGGATGGAATATTTCATTGCTTAGGATGGGAGGTATAATTAAGAAAATGTTAGAACAGATGAATTTACAAATTGTGACCCCTTTTGTCTTCTTATTACATTCTAAATCCACTCCCAATGGATCCCTGACCAGGGAACCCAAGGCTGGAATCTTCTTCTCTGATTGAGGTTTCCTCCAAGTCATGGCTGTAGTTATGTTCTGTTTATTGTGAGGAAATGAAGTATTTGTTATATAATTAAATCTAATTTGGGAATCAGACTTAATTTTCTTACTGGTTGGTTTTGGGTAAATCACTCTTCACCTTCCTATACCCATTTATTAAACAGAAGTACTGTTGAGTTCAGGGATGTTCTATGAACTCAAAGTGAAATTTTTTATTGGTGCCTAATAATAATTATACATAATAGTGGGACTCACTGTGCCATATTCTTTCCTTTTCTTTTCTTGTCTTTTCTTTTCTTTTTGGTTTTTTGTTTTGTTTTGTTTTGTTTTGTTTTTTTGTTCGTTTGTTTTGGTGTACCAGGAATTGAACCCAGTGGGGCACTTAAGTGCTGATAGACATCCCCAGCCCTTTTCCTTTTATATTTTGAGACAGGGTCTCACGAAGTTGCTCAGAGACTACTAAGTTGCTGAGGCTGGCCTCAAACTTTTGATCTTCCTGCCTCAGCCTGTGGAGTTGCTGGGATTCCAGGCGTGCGCCACCAGCCTGGCTAAGTACGTTGTCTTTCTTAAAGGGGAGAACATTTTTATCTACACATATATACAGTTTGACCTGTTGTAATAATAATAAAATCATAGATTCTGACTGCAGGTTTTCACTTCTGCAAACTTGTCAGTTATTTATTTAAAAAAATCAATATTCTTTACATATGTAGGTTCAATTGATAGCCTAACCATTTTAGCCAATCTATTTATCCAAAGGTGGTCAAAGAAGAGTTTTTATTAATTTTATTTCAAAAAGTAGTTTTCCCCAGATATACAAATAGGGGAAATTTAATTTTTTTTTTTTTTTTTTTGTTGTAGATGGATGCAATGCCTTTATTTTTATGTGGTGCTGAGGACTGAACCCAGTACCTCACACATGCCAACTGAGTGCTCTACCACTGAGCCACAACCCCAGCCCCAAATAGGAACTCTTGAGGATGAGCACAAGTTTGGCTAAAATTCTTAAAATACCTTTTCAACAGTAAATTCCAGAAATTTCCATCCAACCCTATTTTTATTTTTTTTGTGGATTGATTTTTTTTTCAACTATGTCCATATCTGGTCAATTTCTCCTAAAACTGTTTGTTGAAAAAAATGCCCCATAAATTTGTTTTATTTTATAATACCTTCTGAAGTTTTTCCTATAAAATTAGAGAAAATGACGCCTAACACCATGTAAACATGTACATTCATTTAGAGCTTTAAAATGGCCACGCTAAGGTATTTCATGTTCTCCTTTAAAATCATTGTGCTGTCATTGATTGGAATATAATATTTAAATGTGAGAATATACGATCTTATGGCAGGAACTGTCTGATGTGAACTTGAATGGTTCTTGTTATGAACTTTTTTTTTTGGTGCATTACAGTTGTACATATTGATGGGATTTGTTGTTACACATTCATGCATGCAATATAATAATGTAATTGGGCCAGTATCACTCCCCACCACTTCTCCCTTCCTCTTTGCCCTCCACCTCTGGAATCCTTTCCTCTACTGATCTCTCTTTGATTTTTTTAGGAGATCCACCCCCACCTTTGTTTTCCTTTTTCCTCTCTAGGTTCTGCATATGAGAGAAAATATTGGACACTTAACTTTCCAATTTTGACTTATTTTGCTTAAAGTGATGATCTCTAGTTCCATCCATTTTCTGAAAATGCCATAATTTCATTTTTTCTTTCTGGCTGAATAGAACTCCATTATGTGTATAAATCACATTTTCTTTATCCATTCATCTGCTGATGGACACCAAGGCTGGTTGCATAGTTTGGCTGTTGTGAATTATGCTGCTGTAATCCTGGATATCATGTATCACTGTAGTAAGATGACTAATATTTTAGGGTAAGTACTGAGACCTGGTATAGCTGGGTCATATGATAGTTCCATTTCTCCTCTTTTGAGGAACCTCCATACTGATTTCCTTAGTGACTCTACTAATTTACAGTCCCACCAGCAATATAAAAGTGATGAATTTAGCCTTGAACTTGTATAATGGAATCTGCATGAGTTGGAGGCCAACTGCATGATTGAGAGTCCTCTGAGTTCACTTGCATGTTGTTTGTATTTATTCAGGATAAGCAATACAAATAGTGCAGATTTAAAGCTTATACATGTATTTCTAGAACTCCTCAACTGCAGCAATTGTTTAGAACTTAGGCAAGAGGCCAGTAATCTTGGTCCTGCAGGGCAAATTCACCGAGCTGCCTATTTTGTAAATTCACTTTTGGAAATGACCATTTGTTTAGCTGTTGTCAAGGGCAGTTAACTGGGAAGTAGGACAGAGTAGAGTAGTTGCAACAGAGTCTGTGTGGCCTACATGTCTAAAATTTTTACTTCTTCGCCCTTTTCAGAAAATATTTCCTGACTTCTGCCTTCAATCTGTAAAAGATTTTTGGAAGAACAGTATTTTTTCCCTGATTGATTAGAATTACTCTCAGATGGCTGTTGACTTCCAGTTGTTTTTTTTTTTTTTTAATTCCTTATAGATAGCAAGTCCTGTTGCCTGATCCTTCTCCTATCTCCATCTCTGTATGTCTCTGCCAAAGGTTGTGGTGTTATTGTGTGAGTTGATTAAATGAACACCATATTTACATGCCGAATAGGGCATAATTCATAACCGTAATTTATTGGGGGGCTGGTAGAGAAACTCTAAAAGAGGGGTAAAATGTCATATGGAACTGTGTGCAGATACTAGCAACTGCGTTGTACATAAACTCCTATACCCCAGAGGTCCAGGTCAGACTGCTTTCTTAGGCCTGCTGAAACAGAAGATGGTTCTCCTTTCCACATGGTGCTTTGCCAATTCCGTTGCATTGTGATGTCATTCTCCTATTGATAAGACAACTCTCCCCCTGGCCAGAAAGAAAGTGTTCTTGATTCTTTGTTTTCCCACCCTTCTATTCAGCATATTTATTTATGGAATTTTCTTCTTCCCATTTATGTCTTGGAGTCATTCATGAAGTCCCAGGTGATTTTTAGCATGGCTTTGGCTTTTGGAGCTTAAACCCAAGGGTAGCATAGGTCAAATCCATGTGACATGAGGAATATAGCAAATAAATGTCTTTAGATGAGGGTGATTGTGTGCATGCCTTTGATTTCTTAAACTCACAACGTTGTCAAAATGATCCTAGTCTCTAATTAAGGTATTTGAATGACAAGTAACATGTACCATCCCCTCTCGGGAAGGAGACTTTGCAGGGCTGACTCAGAACTTGTAATAGTTAAAGTGTTTCCTTGGTTTAACCTACAGTCAAGTGCTGCTTATTGTTACAGGGTTACATACATTTTCCTTAATATTTTGCATTAAACATTTAACATCAGTTGATTAGATGGTGTTTTGTGTGAATACATTTCAAGATATAATTCAGCATTTGTCAGACCAATTGATAAACCTCAGGGTCTCATAATTTCTGACTCACTATAGTCTGGATGGACTTTGTGTGATATCTATAAATATTCATTTCCTCACAGTCTTTCTTTACGGGTGTTGATGTGATACTACCCTGGAACTCTGCCTATCAGAGGCAATTGATCTGCAGTCCCAGCTGCTTTGGCTTCATCTTTATGCTTGGAACATAGCCATCTCTTTAACTTTTTCATTTACTAAGTTTCAATAACCCTTGGAATACGAAATAACAAAAGTGAAAAATAATACCTTATTGTCTCTCCTTCTTTAAAAACAATTTTTTGGTTACCCAAAATAAAAAGCCTGATACACTAGCTACCCTTTATTTAATCCCTCATGTCTCTTTCTAGGGCTTGAGGAAGTGTGTGTACCTGTTTCTTCCATTTTCCTTTCAAGACTATTGCAAATGGTTGATCCAATTTATATTGAGGTGATTATAGGTGTGATTTTCCTTCTCCTCTGAATAAACTATGAAAATGAAAAAAATCTTTCTATTATAGAAACACAATAAAAATGAGTAAGTCTCAAAGACAAGTATATTTGCAAATACCATGAGGAAAAAAATGCCCTCTTGATTTAATGCTGACAGCATCTTTCTAGAATGGTCTTTAGCTTTATCAGGTGCAGCTTTGGCTAAGTCACTTGGGAGGTGTTTGAAACTGAGTCTTTGTCCTGATTTTTATGCAGAGAGCTTGCTTCCCCTCTGGAGCAACGTTGCTAACCCTGTGGAAGGAGTTATTGGATAAGGCTGATTTTTCCAGATTAATCCTGTCAGTAAGCCCACATGTATTTTGCAAATCAGTACAACATCCTTTGCAGAGGTAGCTGTAGGAAGTCCTTCCAACTCTCAGGTGTGACCTGAGCAACTTAGTATTGAATTCCCAAGTTTGCTGGCTACTTTCATGGTTTGAATTTCCTGTGGGGATCTTCTAAAGAAAAAAAAGATGAGCAAGACTTTTCTAAGGACTAACCAGTAAATTGGAAGATGGAGGAATGGGCTTCAAATATCTTGTTCTAATCCATACACATGGAAAACACAATGAACTCTTTGCCCTTCACTGGCAACAAATCAATGGATCCTCTAGAACTTGGGAGGCGTTCCATGCAGAATCTTGAAAAATTGATGAAAAGTTGAAAAATGTGATGTCGACCAGCATCTGCATCTACCTATTGTGCTTGAAAAAGCATCAGCTCATACAAAGTCTTTACTGTTACACCCTTCACTGAGGAAGGGCAGAAATTCTCTCTGGGCTCTGAAAAATGTTGAGAATGTCACATTTCTAAAGCCATGAAATGTGGGATTTATTTGTTTCCACTTCTTTGGTTCAGGACATAACACACTGATGAATAGCAAGATTTCTTTTACAATGACAAATGCTCCAATTCTTTTAAAAATGGCTCTTATTGGTATGTATAGTCTTTTAAGTCTTGAGGAACAGTTTTGCTGTGGTACTGATTTGTCTTAGCAGAGACACTAATATCATGGAAGGAAATGAGAGCTGCAGAAAAAGATGCTGAAAGATACCAAAATTCTTGCAACTCTTTTAAATTTATCTTTTAGCATGCAGCAGTTACTAATTTAATGACAGTTAATCATTTTGATTTTGATAATGCCGCAAACTGTTATCCAAACTGGTGCTGTAATTGCATGAAAGTAATGATTTCTTTACCACACAGAACAAAACTTAAGATCTTAGTAGAAATTATCCCCAATCCTGGTGACAGGACAAAGACTCATTTTATCCTTTAAAGATAAGGATAAGAAGGATGGGTCAGGTATGGTAGCACATCTCTGTAATCTCAGCAATTTAGGTGGCTGAGACAGGAGGATTGCAAATTTGAGGCCAGCCCCAACAACTTAGTGAGACCCTGTCTCAAAAGAGTAATGTGGCTCATTGGAGAACCTCTGAGTTTAATCTCCAGTACCAAAACAAAAAAAACAAACAAAAAAAGAGGATAAACAAAAAACAAAAAAAGAAAAGAAAAACAAGATACACAAAGGGAGATGTATTTCTTTGGAGGGGTTGAGTTAAAATATCTATTATAAATGAGTTAACAAAAACGTTCACCAGTCAGAAGAGTGTGATATCCTATATGACCATAATGTAATGGAGTAAAGATTGAGGAGCAGAGTGGTCGATGAGGGAAATCTCAACTACTTAAGACATGTAAGGAAATAGCTCTGAAGTAAGGATCATTGTCTTAGCACTGCCATTATCTATATAGTGTCGGACAAATCAAGGACCTTGATTTCCAAGGTCCATTGACCTGGGACAAGCACCCCACTTCTGCCAAATTCTGTGGTATTTGATGGTATTCAAGTAAGAATGGAGATGGGGCTGGGGATGGAACTCAGTGAGAGAGCATGTGCTTAGCATACGCACCCTGGGTTCAATTCCCAGCACCACAAAATCAATAAGAAAATAAAACTTTGGCAGTAGTAAAAGTACTTATTATGGGGGGAACATTACATGAGTGAAAGATCCAACAAACAATTGACCTCTTTTTTTAATGTCCAGGGTAGATAGTGGGGCACCCTTGGGGAGAAGCTGCCTAGAGATAAATGACAATTGGTTTTGACTGCTGTGGGTACTCAAGCCACAGGGAAAACCAGTGAGTGTAAAAAATCAGCCAATTTCTTCCTTCTTGTTCAGGGAAGGGAGCAGCTTGCCTTCCAAAGGCTTCCTGCGTCTGAGCACATTCTTGATTAACCCACTCACGACCTGCCAAGATACCAGCTGTTGAGAAGAACTTGATGTTCCCCGCTGGGAATTTGGTTGTAAGCTAAGCTCAGAGCATTCACAGTCTGGGAAAGAGAATTTAAAAAGGGAAGTTATTTTATTGGTGTGTTTTCCTGTGCAAGCACGTGGTATGGTTGTCTCTTGTGCTGATTTCTCTATTCCAGGCAACTAAAAGAGTGACTGAAACGTGGCAGTTGCTTAGTAAATATTTTTTTTAATGAATGGATGAATATATGAATATGAAAATAGCAACCAGAGTAACTCACAGCATAAGATCACAAAATGAGAGTATCCAATCCAACCAGGAATCCCAAAAAGTTTTTTTTTTTTTTTTTTGTACCAGGGATTGAATCCAGGGGCACTTAACCATGGAGCCACGTCCCCAACCCCTTTTTGTGTTTTATTTAGCGGTAGGGTCTCATTAGGACCTCACTAAATTGCTGAGATAGGCTTTGCCCTCAGGATCCTCCTGTCTCAGCCTCCTGAGCCACTGTGATTACAGGTGTGTACCACCGTGCCTGGCTCCAAAAGCTTAATTTCAACCTGGCCTTGGAGGCTGACTTGGCTACTTCCTCTTTCTGGACCAGTTTCATCATCTGATTAGGGAGGCTTGTGCTGAAGCTGCCTTTCTTTCTTAAGGTCAAAAGTCAAGTCACCTAGCTCATACAGGCTTTTGTCCAAGATTGCTTTAAGCCTCTGTGTGTTCAAAGTATAATGCAAATACTTGTCAGTCCAGATGATGTGACTGAATTTCCTGAACACATTTAACTGAGACTTGCTATCCGACATTCCTTGGCTGGAATATATAGTGGACTAACTTCTTAATAGCATGTGTAGATAGTGCCTGAGTTGGGTTCTGAATGAGATCTGTGGTCCTCCAAAGTAAATAGTTTCTTTCTTTCTTTCTTTCTCTCTCTCTCTCTCTCTCTCTCTCTCCCCCCCACCCCCGCGGGGGTGGGGGGTACTGGCAATTGAACCCAGGGACACTACCACTGAGCTACTTACCCAGTCCTTGTTATGTTTATTTTGAGATAGGGTATTGCTAAATTGTCCAGTCTGGTCTTGAATTTGTTATCTTTCTTCCTTGGCCTCCGGAGTTGCTGGGATTATAGTGTGCATACCATGCCCAGCTCAAGTACATAGTTTCTCTCAGCATCCTGGGCAATCCAACACCAATCCCACCTAACCACTGGGCTGTATTATACTTTCCTGCAGCCAAACTCATCTGTCCATGTTCCTCAAGATTCTCCCTACATTCTGGCTGCTGATCATTCTCTTGGAATGTTTGTCTGTTCTTGTTTCCTTTATTCCTTCTCTCATTTTAATTCAGACAGGAGTATGAATGTCTCAGAGATTATGCAGAGTGAGCAGCTAAGGAAGATCAGGAACCCTGAACCCTGAAAAAACTTTGAGGTTGAAACAAGCATACCTACATCACCAAAATCGTTGCTCAGCCTTCTCACAACTCCAAATACTATTTCTAATTTCCATGTGATGATTTACCATCTTCCAGTTTGTCTCCTTCTCTCACCATTGGCCTTGGCCACAAATCATGTAGGTGCCAGTTGCTCCCTTTCATCAGCATTTCCTTTGCAAAAAATGCTTCTTTGGGTCTGTCTGGCTTTTTAATTTGGACTTTTTAAATATATTCAGGCATTTTCGAACCCCTCTGTACTAGGCTGGGAGTTCTTTGATGGCAGACATCATTTAGAACTATGTTTAATTGCAGAGAACAGAAAACAGACTGCAGATAGCTAACACAGAAAGGTGTTTGCTTTTTCTCCCGTATCAGGAAATAGGTGTTTGCTGACACCATTTCTTTTGCTCAATGATTCATGAAGTCAGGGACTCTGATTTCAACCATTTTTCTGGTTTACCAGTTTTAAGGAGTTTTCATCTTTTTGCTTATGGCCTAGTGGTGTCAAGAGGATAGTAATAACTCCAGACATCATAATATACACAAAGCTGCAGGAAAAGCCATAACAATGTCTCTCTTCCCCAAACCAGCTCTCAATGGGAGCTAAAGTTTTCCCAGAATGGTTTCTTACAACTTTCTCCCTGCTCCTTGGATCAGGGGGTCATTCCTACTTGAAAAGAGTCTGAAAAAGGAAAAGAGCTGGCCCCTTTGGCTGTGATCAGTGATAAGCTGTTGCTTGGGACTGTGCCCCTCGTCACTCTAAGCAAATCTAGTAGTCACTTAGCAATCACCCAAAGGGAAACAGCATTCACAGTCTTACCTGAAATGACCTTTAACATTTGACCTGCTATTTATTCCAAGTAGCCTTCCTTCCCCAGATAAGAAACATATCATCTGGAATTGAATTTCTTCCATAACGCCTTTGTTTCCTCTAATAAGGAAGTATGTCCATTTATCCTCCCCTCTTGATTGTAAAGCATAGAAAGACAAGAATGCTATTTCATCATTTACCTTGAAGTACTGAAAGATGGAATTTCTTGCACTACCCTGCAATTAAGTGTGATTGGGGTGAGTGACTTCAGAATGCCCACTTCCCCTTACCTCATTCAGTGGGATGGCCCTCAAATGTGTTGGTAGATGTAAAGCACTTAGAACTGAATGTAACGTGTAAACTGAACTAGGTAAGAGCAGTCCTTTTACTATGATTGGTGTCCCTGTTCAACTGTCTGGATTTCAGTTTCTTAGTTATTCTAATAGTTACCTCTATTTCTTAGTTATTCTGCTTATATATGTTGTTCCTTTTATTTTATTTTATTTATTTTTTTGCGGTGCTGGGGATTGAACCCAGGGCCTTGTGCTTGTCAGGTAAGCACTCTACCAACTGAGCTATATCCCCAGCCCATGTTGTTCCTTTTAGAAGAAATGCTACAGAGGGGCTGGAGATGGAGCTTATTGGCAGGGTGCCTGCCTAGCATGGGTTCAATCCCCAGCAACACACACAGTCCTGTAGAAACTTGAACATCTTGGTCTCAATATTTGGAGAACTGAATTGGCACATCCAAATCTACTGACCTAATCATCAGTAGAATAATTTTGTATAGAAGCTCTTGGAGGACTTGAGTTGCAAAATTAAAATTGCTTCTACGTTTTAGATGGAAAAGAATGCATATTCACTTGAGAGAGAAGTATTTTATTGGAAACATTCTGTGCTATGATTCCTAAGGTTCCACTGGTTTGGACAGATTGTTCCCTACCATGGGTAGACAGAAAACTGACCAGTTTTTACCTTCATATCAAGAAGCAGATTGATTTGGGGGGACTCAGATTCTTTCCATTATCTCAGCAGCTTGTATCTTCTCCAGCCACTGAAAATGGATTTTCTCAGCCAAAGCTGAGACACTATGAATGGAGTTGTCCTGTTCATGACATGGCACTTATTTGACGCATTTATGCTGAGATTGTTATGTTCTATGTGTTTGTACCCCACAGAAGTGTGAATTGTTTGGGCAATAGCAAAACCAACAGAAATAGTGAAACTCCAAGTACATTTCACAGGCAAATGAAATGCCCTCAAAAGGTAGATTCGTTAAATTTTGCTGTCGAAAAAATATTTTCTCAAATATAGCTTGCTAACATACTGTGGTGGCCAAATAGCATCAGAATTGTCACAGAGGATAAGCCAAATTCACTATGAGACACTGAATTGGAATAGAAAATTAATTTGCATTCAATAGGACAACAGCTTGGTATGCAATACAATTATATGTGCTGAGTTATCATTATTAAAAACACTGTTTTTCGAGAACTGATATATGAATATCATTATTCAGAACTGATTTGTGAGCATCAAGGTACGTGTGTGTATGGTGTGTATCAGTCTGTCCTTCCTTGTGGTGGACACACACATTTTCTCACAATGACACATTTCTGGCATTGCATGATTGGTCTGAACTGAGTGCCCCAGCTGAAGTCACCTACCTATAATATAAGTGAATTTTTAAACTTGCCACATTCTCTTGTAGGTCTGAAGCAAATGTGGTGATTATCTTTGCAGTAGGTACAACCCAAGCCTTCCAAGAGCCAAAGATAAAAACAGCATGTTTATCTCTCTTCCTGTTTTCCAATCTTTTTTCTTTTGTGTTTTAGCTTTACCAACATGTTCATTCCCATTATTGTGTTAATAGCCCATTTCCCCCTTCTGTAGAGGTGGTTGATTTTGCTCACCTGTGGGCAGTTCTCTGTAAGACAGGCTGAGCATCTCAATTCTGCAATCATGGAACACCACGCATCGGTTCCCATGGTGAGCTCTCCATCCCAGAGTGCAGACCGCCCCTCCACTAATCACATCTCCAAATGGAGTTTGCTCTCATTTGCTTAATCACTCAGCTGTAATTGAATCCTGATGGGAAGTTGGGTTTCCATCCAGAATGATTCCCCTTCTGCTGAGAAGATGGTGAAGTAGCCATTTCTCCTCACCAGCATCCCTAGGACAGGTTGCAGATGGTGTCATTCCTCCCTATTACATAATACCATTTGGACTTGGAGGAATAATGGCACGGAGGCAGTATTGGCCATTTCCCAGAGAAACCTTCCCTGTTGCTGTCTCTCTACATTGCTGTGTGCTTTATAGCAAAGCATAATGATTCATCCCCTTCCTTCCATTTCACCATCCAAAGAGCTCTCTAAAAATGTTCAGCTAGAATATCCACACACAAATACTACCACCAGAGCTGGTTCCAACTGACATGGAGCCATCTAACCCAATATTTCTAAAAATTGATTCCCACCCCTGGCCAGCTTGCTGTTTCACCTAGTCCAGCAGTTCTCAAAGTGAAGTTGCCCAGAGTAGCAGCATCAGCATCACATCAGGGATTAAGTTACAACATGGGCTATTTGGAGAGAACATAAATTCAAACCATCACACCTGCACTCAAGGGCCAAGGAGTTAACCTCCACCTCCCCAAAGAGGTTGTTGGTGTATGTTAAAAGCACAGAGTAATTTGAGTGGAGATATTTTTAGGTAACAAATGCTCAGTTTCCCTCATTTCCACATTCCTCAGTAAACATTGCAAGCAGCCATGATTACTGCATTATTCTGATGATGGTAATCTACGTTCATTATTTCTTCCATATTTATTATTTGGAATTGTTTTGCAAGGAACCATCATTCCTTCTTTACTAGTACTGGCATTTTTCTTGATATGGCTTCAGAGACATGTGTTTTATTCTTTGCCTAATGATTCAGTGCAATCACTGTTGTTCACAGTGAGTTCGCCTTGCCCTTAGCAACTCTCTCAGGTGGGCACCTGTGTCTTAACATGGACCTAGCATGCACTCTCTCTCTCTTTCTTGTGTATGCATTATTTCATGATTGATCATCCAGGCTCATTTTGTGTGTGCCTTGCACTAATCTTTGAATCAGTCTTCTTTCAAGGAGATGTGACTTATTTTGTTGAAAAATGTTATTTCAAACCAAGAACTGGACATGAATCTTCTTGTTGCTGTGGGATGTCATAGCATCTGGCCTCTTGAGATGGTTTTGGATGTATGTTAATGCATGTGTGCAAACTTCTGTTTCTAAAACTCGAGTTTATACTGTTTTCTGACTCTAATTGAGCATGACTCATTCTAGCTTTATCCCTGTGCTTATGTCTAAATATGAGAAACCTGGTTTTCATTATCTGCAATTGAGTTTTTCAGCTCAGGTATGAAAAATGCATTTAATAATCATTTCCATTCTTGAAGGAACCAATAGTTACTGAGTGTGTTTACATTTGGGGTGTCCCCCAAAAGCTCCTGTGTGAGACAATGCAGGAAAGTTTAGAGGTGGAATGATTGATTGGGTTAGGACAGTCTTAACCTAATCAGTGCCTTAATGCCCTGATAGGGAATAATTGGGTGGTGAGCATAAGCAGGTAGATGATGGCTGGAGGAGGTAGGTGACTGGGGGATGGGGTGGGAGGGTGATGTGACTTTGAAGTATATATTTTGTCCTTGGTGAGCAGAGCTCTCTATCTGCTTCCCAGTGGCCATGTTCTGAGCTGCTTTCCTCTGCCACACCCTCCTGCCCTGATGATGTGCCTCACCTTGGGCACTGAGTGATGGACTGACTATAAACTGAGACCTCTGAAACTGAGTGCTAAATAAACTTTTCCCCCTTTAAAATTGTTCTTATCAGGTCATTTGGTTGTAGTAATGAAAATGCTGATTAAAAACAAGTAGAATTCTCTTATGGAATAGTATTCTCTTCATTTTTTAACACGTTGAATGATGTCTTGCTTTCATTTTTAGTGATTAATAAAGTTGTTATAATGTGCATTCACATTTGTATAAATGGAAATTTTCAATTCACTTGACTAAAAACCTAGGATAGAAACTGCATATGTTAATTGTTTAATGAGTGACTTTAAATGCTCCTAAGATGATCATTCCTGTTTTTTTGCATCTTCTCCAGCATTTGGTATTGTTAGTGTGTTGATATTTTTTATTATTCTATCCAAATATGTGCATAATGGTATATCACTGTTTTCTTTTTTAAATTCTTTTTAGCTATACATAGTAGAAAAAATTTTGATAAAATTATACAAGTATATATCATAGATCACATTTTAATTAGGACTCCCTTCTTGTAGATATACATTATGGTGGGATTCACTTATGTATTTTCATATATGTACATATGAAAATTATGTCAGATTCATTCCACTCTCTTTCCTATTGCTATTCATTTTTATTCTCTATTTCCTCTTCATGAAATATTTTGTTAAGTATGTTTTATAGTGCTGACTTTCTAGTTGTGAATTCTAACTTTTGTTGTGGAAGGTTTTTACTCCATCTTCAAATCTGAAGCTTAATTTTTCTGGATAGAGTATTTTTGGTTGGCTTCCACTTTCTTTCAGAGCTTGGTATGTATTATTCCAAGATAACCTAACTTTTAGGATCTGGGTTCAAAAATAAGCTGAGATCTGGATTTATTTACCTCTAAATATGACCATTTGTTTTTCTTCAGCAGCTTTTAAAACTGTATCCTTATTCTGTATTTTAGGCATTTTCATATTATGTCTCGGAGTGGGTTTGTTGTAATTTTGTCTATTTGGAGTCCTGTATGCCTCCTGTATTTGATTTTCCATTTTATTCTTAAAGTATTGGAAATTTTAGATATGATTTCATTGAAAAGATTGTGCATTCCTTTAGTTTGTATTTCAGAGCCTTCAGCTATCTTGATGTATCTTAAATTTGGCCTTTTCAAGTTATCTTATATTTCTTGAAAATTCTGTTCATATGTTTTAACATCTTTTCACCATGGTCAACTTTATATTCAAGATAATATGTTTTATCTTTGTTGCCTGAAACTTGATATTCCAAGTGATATTCCAAGTGACCTGGTTGGTGATGCTTTCCATTGAATTTTTAATTTGTTTTATTGATTCCTTCATTTAGAAGATTTCTGATTAATTCTTATTCAGAATCTCTATCTCCTTATTTAAGTGATCAGTCACTTATATTTTCTCCCTGATTTCACTCCTTAAGTCATCTTTTACCTTGTAGATCAGTTTAATAATGAATTTTCCAAATTCCATTTCTGACATTTCGCCCATTGTGGTGCCAATGGAGTCTGTTGTTGAGGTATTCTGTGTTATATGGGATGGTTTATTCCCTTCCTTTTTCATATTGTTTGTCTACGCATCTATCTGGATGGATCTGAAGCAGCAGAGTATCTACCTTACGAACCTACCATGTCCCTGTAGGTTACTAGAACTTCCCAGATTAGGGGGTAGTTTAATAATAGCAACAATCTATGCAAACAATATATAGCAATAGACTAGGTACTTATTTCCAATTATGACATCTACAGTGTTAATTGATGCGATAAATAGAAATGGTAGAATCAGCAATTTTCATCAGTAAATAATCATAAATTATGTCTGGTATAAAAATCAAACAATAGGTGTTGTGTATGTATCCCACCATATTAATTATTGCTATAGCATTATAGTTTTTCTGCTAGTCTGGTTCTTTTGCCTTTTAATATAAATGTAGAATAGCTGTTGAAATCAGCAAAGATATTGAAAGTTCACTGAGATTTTGACTATAGTTGTGTTGTACCTATATAGGACATAAGGGAGAATTTATTGAGATTTTAAGAACCTTAGCCATGTTTTATAGTTTTCAGCATGCAAATTCTCCACACATTCACATATAAGGATTCCATGCTTTTGGTGGTGGTGTCTGTGAATGACATTGTTATTTATCATTTAAATTGATCCTTGCTAATGTACAAGTACCTGATTGACTTTGTATGTTGAGTTCATATCCTGCCACCTTGCTTAATTCTCTTATTTCATGGAGGTGTTTGGTAGGGTTTTTTTTTGACACAATTATGTCATTTGCAAATGGAAACAACTTAATTTTTTCCTCTGCAAAACTATGCACCTTTCCTTTTTTTTTTCCCTCATCCAATGCAGTAATGAAGAAGAGAGGACAACCTTACCTAAGTAACCTATTTATGGTCTCCTACTATTAATTATGATTCTACCTATAGGCTTTTTATAGATGCCAGTTACACTAAAAAAGTTCACCTTTAACCCTAGTTTATGGTTTTTGCCTTGAACAAGTACTAAGTTTTGTTTGGTGCTTTTTCTGCATGTATTGAGAAGATTATGTGGGTTTTCTTAGTCTTTCAACATGTGAGTTATAATGATTGATTTTTCAAATCATGAATCAGCCTTGTCTTTCTTGGATGAAATACACTCAGTCATAATGTATTATAGTTTCTTGGCATATTACTGGATTTGTTGATATTTTCAAGGACTTTTGCACATGAGCATTAATAAAATTGACCTGAATTATTCTTTCTTAAAAAACTAAATTGTTTTATTTCAACAAATTGCATAATTTTTGAGTCTATGCATTTTTGTTTTAGAACATTTGGAATGTCCAAAGAATTTTATAAATTAAGAAACTTTGCTGAAATATAGGATCTGAAGATAAATTTAAAAATTATTTCCTGAAAATTAGTTTATTTGCTATTATTCTGGCCTATTCAAGATATCATCATGTCTCACAAATTCACCAACGTATGTTCACTTTTATTTTTTGCCTCATGCTAGTTATTGTCAGGATAACACAGATCAACTAAAGACTAAAGTCTCTGAAAAATAGTTGCTAAGTTCAGATCTTTCACAGTTCATACTGATTTACATAACAGGATATCAACTATGTAAACAAAGTTTATATCTCTAAAAATAAGGGAAACATTAAATGCCAGTCTTTACCCCTTTCTGTAAGGTAAACCTATATAAACTTTGTCTCTTTTCTGTACACCAGTTGTGCAAATTATGAAATGAATCAACTATTTGAATAAAGTTATATCCCTTCTTACGCATAATAATGGAAATGGAGTTCAGGTTTTTCACATGTTAGAGTAAACCTTACCCAGCCTATCAGTTTATATTGATTTGCTTTCCATATTTAATAGTCATATATACCTTTGTAATTTAACAGACACTTAATTAGAATTTAGCAAACATCTGAAAAACTAAAATTAATTTGGAGGCACACATATTTTGATGAGAAAAAAGTCATCAAAATATTTAGGGAGCTCTTCATAATTTATGATATCTCCCCTAGAGGTGGGAGACAGGACCTGGTGATGGGTCTTAGTCAGATCTTCAGTGCAGGATCAAGGGTGATATTGGCAGTAAAGTTCTCCGGGAGCTTCTCCAGTTCCTACTGGTGCGCCTGCTCCGTCTTTCTCTTGGGGCATACCATGTCTAGGGACACTGTTTTCTCTCCTTGTATTCTGGGGGCCTACTTCCCTGTGCCCTGAAGGCAGGCCTAAGGTTCTTTTTTTCTCAAGGTGGTCACATTGTAACTGCTCCTGCTCATCTGTGGATCCTCCACGATGTTGAATAGCAGGTGTGAATATAAGTCTGGTGGCAGCTATAGTATTGGCTCAAGCCACCCAACAGGCCGCAGATCTTCAACCTGACCTGGCCACTGGTTACTTACTTACTTACTTATTTATTTATTTATTTATTTATTTGGTCTATTTTAGGTATTACGTAATTCTGAACTCATGAAATGAGTTATGTTTCCTTTGTATTTACTGAAAGAGGTTCTATTGATTATTTCTTCCTTCGCTGTTTGGTGGACTTCATGAGTGGACCCATTTGGGTCTGAATCTTCTTTTTGCAAGTTTTTTTAAAAATATGAATTTGGTATTTTTAATTTATATGGGATTATACATACAAATTTATTCTTCATCCAGTTATGATAATTTGTGTATTCCAAAGAGTTCTTCCATTTAATTTTATATAGCTGAATTCATTGACATAAAGTCACTTGTAATACCATCTTATTAGCTTTTAATATCCATGGATAAGGTCTACAGTGTTCTGTTTCATTCCTCATACAGTCATTTGATATCCCTCTCTTTTTGATCAGCTTGTTAAAAGATTTGTAAATTTTTTTATTCTTTGTAGAAAGGTAACTTTCGATTTCCTTGTTTTTCTTTTATTTTTCTGTTTTCAAATTCATTGACTTTTGCTTTAATTTTTATTATGTCTTTCTGCCTTTTTTGGGATATTTTTTCACCCTTTCTTTTACAGTAGAAGTTTAGGTTGTTGATTTCAGTTGTTTTCTAATATAAGCATATAATGGTGATTTCCTTCTGAACACTACTTTAGCTATAATCTATGAAATTGATATGTTGTGGTTTCATTTTCAGTTAGTTCACAATGTTTTTAAATTTCCTTGGACATAGGTTGTTTAATTTCCAAGAATTTAGATTTTCCTCTTATCTTTGTTAATGATTTCTTCTGTGACCCTGTTATGGTCTGAGGACATACTTTGTATGATTTCTATGTTTGTTTTCTAATTTTAAGGTCCCCTCCCCCCATAATGGCCCTTATATAGTCTGTCACAGTGAATGTTCCACTCATACTTGAAAGGAGTGTGGGCTCTTCTGTGGTTGTGTGGATTGCTCTAGAGATGTCAGCTAGGTCAAATTGTTTGGTAGCATTAATTAGCTATATTTTGAAACAGGACCACAGGTGATTTCATGCACCCTGAAGGTCGAGGGCCACTTAGAGCTGATACTAATTGACAATATAATGTAATAGAGGCTCAATTTGGAGTTCATATTTCCTGGGTTTGTGGAAACCTAGTATCATCCAACCAATTGGGCAAGGTGCAGACTTGCTAATTGTAAATGCCCATAGAATAAGGCATTTCTCTTGTCCCTACTTCTAAGTCTTTTACCCCTCGAATGACTTTTTAGTTTTTTTCTACAAATATACTCTGTACATCTTTCACCTACCCTTGCCTTTTTTAAAGTGTGTTTTACAAATTACATTCTGGAACACTCACTAAGCAGGAGGTGGAGTAGGAAGAAGTATACAAATTGCTTAGTAATTTGTTGCATATTTCCCCACCTTGAAATCCATAATGTCAATTAATATCATAATTACTCTGAAGTATGGGGTAAAAAAATCTTTATAGTCCTCCTTTTCCAGAAGATTAAATGTGTAATACTAAGTACCTTACAAGATTTTTAAGAGGATAAAATGAGATAGCATAAGGTAAACACCTAATAATGGTGTGGGCACACTATGTTATGTAGTAGTTGATGCTCTTGTTTTTTTTTTTTTTTTTTTTTTGATTTATTCCATTGGAACTGAGCTTTGAAGATTGAGATTGATATGAAAGGGAAAAAATTTACTGAGAATCCCCAAACTGGAAAATTCAGAAAAACAGGATCTTTCGATGTTCCATTTTCTTTATTGTTTTAGTGTAACATATCACATTTCAAAGTGCTTCTCCCACTTGCCCACTTTGTCTGCCACTGTATGCCTACCTCCTCAGAATTAACATTGCTGTTATTCCTAGGCATAATTAGACATTTACAAGTGCATTTCAGAGAGAAGGAGGTCGTGCAGCCGTATGTGAAGGGCATGAACTGTGAGCAATAGACAGCATGATGTTTTATGCCTTTCCAAGCCAAGGGTGTCACCAAGGAAGTACTGTGCATTCAGAATTCCCTCCTCCCCATCAACCTTCCTTGGTTCCTTTCATATCTTGTGGGAACTTTATTGATACTCTGCTTTCTTTTCTTAAACAGGTGGGCTCTGCATTGCCCAGTCCGTGAGAATCCCCCAAGAGCGCAAAGACAGAACCATTGACTTTGATAAGATTATCAAACAGCTCCTGGACACCCCCAACTCCAGGGCCGTCGTGATTTTTGCCAACGATGAGGATATAAAGTAAGGATTATTGGTGAAATGTGTTCATATGCATGTTGTAGTTCTAGGAGACAGAAAGATCCGAGAAAGAGACAAAGAAAGAGAAAAGACAGCCTAGGATCAGAGCTGTAATGACACAGTGGGGACATCTGTGTGCACTTTCTACTTCCTCACAGGGAGCTGTCCTCGTCCATGGATAGAGCAGCATGTTGGTGTTGTCTTTTCTATTAGAAGTTAAACGTATTCAGTCATTGTTAATAAGAAGAAAAAAAATCACTAGACTTTTTAAAGCATAACCAAATATAGCAGGTTTATTTCCAAAGAATGGTTCCTGTTAATGTGAGAAAAGTCTCATAGTCTAGTTTATTGACAATGCCTTAAACTCATGTTCAGAACAAAACTTGTCCTACCTGTGGATTCCTGAATCCACTTTTTCCTTCTTCTGTCCTTATTCCCTCTCCCTCAGTCTAAAAAAAGCTACCTATAATTTTCCCTTTTTTACTAGTTCCTTGGATATGTAGCCAAACCATGTAGAGTCAGTCTTTCTAGAACATAATGTCCCTTGCTTCCTTGTCTAACCACTCCCAATCTGGTCCAGGATTTTTATTTTTATCTTTATAGAATAAACAGTAATTCTATTTGATTCAAAAGTAAAATAACTCTAAGTATTCAAGCTAAAAAGTAAAATGCAATCTATCTTGTCTCCTAGCTCATTACTAGCCTCTGGTTAGATCATTCTAGAGACACTGTTTGTGCTTATGTTACTCTTTTTAAATATAATACATATACTGTGTGTACCTATTCTGCACCTTGAATGTCTTTAGTTAGACTTTTATCACTGAGGTTCTCAACACCTGATAGATGTATTCAGTCTTTTTTTAAAATATTTTTTTAGATGTTGATAGATCTTTATTTTATTCATTTTTTAGATGCAGTGCTAAGAATCAAACCCAGTGCCTCAAACATGCTAAGCAAGTGCTCTACCACTGAGCCACAACCCCAGCCTGTTTTCAGTCTTTTAAATAGCCATGCAGACTTTTATTTTAGATATATAATTCAATTTATTTAAATACCCCCTTGCTGGTTGATATTTAAGTTTGATTATAGACTTTTACAATTATAAAGGTGGAATAAACAACCTTTTTCACAATCTGTATGCACGAAATAAATATATAAATATGTAATATTATAAAATGTATTAATATGTAAATATTGATGTAGTACAAATATACGTTGTGCAGATATACAATATACAATACAAACATATTATATATTTACCTTGTAAAATAGGTGCAGTGGTGCATGCTTATGATCCTAGCAGCTTGGGGGGGGGGCTGAGGCAGGAGGATCACAAGTTCAAGGCCAGCTTTGACAACTTAGGCCCTAAGCAATGTAGCAACACCATGTCTATAAATAAAAATATTAAAGAGAACTGGGGGAAGCAGCTTAGTAGTTAAGTACCCCTGGATTTAATCCCTGGTACAAAAAAATAATCATAATAATAATAATTCATAAGATAAATTCCTTGAAATGAAAGTACTAGGATAAAGATGTGTCCCTGAAGATACTGTCTCCAAGAGACATGCCAGTTTACCCTTCACTGATGTGAAAGAGCTGTGTTTTAAATCATGGTCTATCTTGTAGTTCAAAATTATGTATCATTAAATTTGAAGGCAAATAGCTTTTGTTGGGTAAAGTTGTAGCTCTCAAAGCCTGGGGATGTAGCTCAGTGGTAGAGTGCTTATTGTGCATGTGTGAGACACTTTGTCTGAGCCCCAGGAAAACAAAAACTAAAACTAAAAAAAAAGAGCCAGGCCATGATTACAATTTATTTGGATCTTCGCACAGTCAGTAACCAGTCTTCCACACTTTCATTTGCCCCTACTCTGCAGTCTATATCCTACCCCTGAATCCATCCTGGTACAAACCTATGATCGCAGGAGGGCAACAGAACTGAGACGTAGAGAAGTATTGAACCCAAGAATATTTTACTACTTCAGTGGGCACTCTCTCACTTTGGGCAAGTTCCTCCCAGTGACTCCCAACTTCTTGAGTTCTGTTTTCCCATAAATACAATGAAAATCCTTTTAAGAGACCATTTGTATTTCCTTCCTCCCTGGTCTTCATACCTTCTCTTCCACCTATCTAGAATGCATTTCCTTCCCTCCTACATCCCTAGTGCCAGCTCTAGTGTGGTTTTGTCATGGAGATTTCACAGAACAGAGTGGCTTTGGAGAATTCCTTATAACAGTTCAATTTCTTAGGTTATGGCAATAGTGCAGTAGTCTATGATTGGATGGCTAAATTAGTGTCAGTATTCTCCAGTAACATGTAAGCATCATTAGCATAGAGATAATGCTTCTCTCCACTGATTTTTGCATCTTTAATACCTATCCTAGTACATAGGCCATGGTTTATTCTCAACGAATGGCATTGCGTGAATGAAAGAAATATCTGGTTTGATGCCAAAACTTCATGATTGAGTTACAAACTTTTCTTTCTGAACCTCACTATTATTTGAAATGTTGCACTTTGACATTTTAGACCTCACTGACTGACACCCAATTCCCCATCCCAGATTCATCTCCATTATGGTGTTTGTTCATGGTGTCTTCTCTCTCTGATGATTCCATGTCTGCTCTTCAAGGTCTCTTTCATAATGCTAGAGAAATGCTTCTGATTACACTTAAATATATTCTTTCTCTCCTTGGAAAATCCTGGTTGTGGTGGTCTTAGGATATTTTCTTCTTCACTTTGTGTTTTACTTATTTTTGAGTTTCTGTGTTTATAATGCTACACTCGTCTTTGTGTCTGCTTTTTTCCATGCTACTAATAACCCCCTTTATTATCTCATAAATCCTTCCCATACCTATTTCACACATTTGTTAAACTTGGATCACGTTGGTAAGATATAGCCTCAGGTTTATTTATTTATTTTTTAATTTATTTATTTTGATTCATTGTACACAAATGGAGTACAGTTGTTGTTTCTCTGGTTGTACACAAAGTAGAGTCCCACCATCTGTGCATTCATACATGTACATAGGGCAATGATGTCTGTCTCATTCTGTTATTATTATTACCCTCCCACCCCGACCCCGCCCCTCCCTTCCCTCTATGCTGTCTATCCTTCCTCCATTCTTGCCTCCCTTCCACCCCGTGTTATGCATCATTATTCACTTATCAGAGAGATCATTTGGCCTTTGGATTTTTGGAATTGGCTAATCTCACTTAGCATGACAGTCTCCAACATCATCCATTTACCTGCAAATGTCATAATTTTATTCTTCATGGCTGAGTAATATTCCATTGTGTATATATACACCACGTTTCTTTATCCATTCATCTATCGAAGGGCATCTAGGTTGGTTCCACAATATAGCTATTGTGAATTGAGCAGCTATGAACATTGATGTGGCTGCATCACTGTAGTAATCTGATTTTAAGTCCTTTGGGTATAGGCCAAGGAGTGGGATAGCTGGGTCAAATGGTGGATCCATTCCAAGTTTTCTAAGGAATCTCCACACTTAAATGCATTCAGCACATACAAGATGCACTACAGAGAGCTCTGTTGACTGATGGGTTCTAATGCTTTTGACCAGTAGGCAGGGTATGAGTTTATTTTGGATGTCGAATGAATGTAGTCTACTCAATATGATCACTCTTTTAGTGTTCGGGTCTGTGCATTGAGTATTACTGGATATTGTGTTCATTGTAGTGACTGCAATCTTAGTTTTTGAGCATGGTAATAAAAGTGAAGTACATATATATTTCTTCCAAAATGTGATCTTAGAAGCACGGGTGTCTGAAGAATACAGATGACCTACAATGTTTGTTATTTCTTGTTTCAGAAGCTTTACACTGTAGATGGGAGATTTTGAGATTTCTTGGAACATTAACTTCAAATACTTGTTCTGAGAATAGCAGTGAGAAGACATTAGTATCTGGAGTCTGAAGCTAAGTGGTAAATCATTCAGAGTATTGATCATTTGGATTTTAGGCAACAGCAAAATCTTTTACTGAAATATTTTTCTGTTTATAAAAGTAACATTCCCATTGGAAAATAAAAGATTTTTTATTTTTATTTATTTTTATTTTTTTGGTACCTGGGATGGAATCCAGGGGAGCTTAACCACTGAGCCACATCTCTAGTTCATTTCATTTTTTGAGACAGGGTCTAAATTGCTTAGGGCCTCTCTAAGTTGCTCAACCTGGCCTTGTGATCCTCCTGCCTCAGCCTCCCAAGTTTCTGGGATTACATGTATGCACCATTGTGCCTGGTCTATTTTAACTCTTTAAGCTCTTTTACCTGGTCATATCTGCATAATGAACTGATTATTAATGCTAACTATTGTATATTAATTCCTCTTCTGTTAGGTAGGATTGAGGTCACTTAGATCTCTTCTAACCTACTAATATATTCTATCAGATATTCATTTCATAAAAATCAGTGTTTATTATATCAATGTCACACATTATAGCATCAAATCTTTTTTCTATCATGTGACTTATATTTTAGAAAAATCTTTGTTTTTTCCTTGAGCTAATATGACAATGTTTTTTTTATTTATGTAGCTACTTTATTATTTTTCTAGTGATCTCATAAGTCTAATACTTTTTGCCATATGTTCATATATAAAAAATCTGAGTTCCATTATTTTTTCTGTATACATCCCCTCTGAAATCTCAATCTTTTAATTTGGACCAGTTACTGTCATAGTAAGAGTTTCTAACTCTCAAACTCTTTCTCTTGCTCATTCTTTCACTCATGTGTATCCTCTCTTTCATTCTTTTTCCTGACTCTGTAGTGATTTTTTTAAAATATATTTTTAGTTGTCAATGGATCTTTTATTTTGCTTATTTATTCATATGTGGTGCTGAGGATCAAACCCAGGGCCTCACACATGCCTGGCATGCACTCTACCACTGAGCCACAATTTCAGCCCTTGTTGTGATTTTTATTCTTGGTTTATTTTTCTCATATCCTTGGGGCACATCCTCTAATAACTTTTCCAAGAGTAAATTAAAAACATCTTTATGTGTTTAGTGCCTGAACCTGTTTTTATACTGACTACTATTAGTCATTGGGGAGTTAAGGTTTAGTCTCATATATTGTTTCTTAAATATACCATATCTGGCCTATAAGTGATTTACAGCAAATATCTGTAGCTGCCTAGGGAGAAGTTCATACTTGTAGAGATTGTGACATTCTGGGTTAGCATGGAAAAACCCACAAGACCCACTAGGCATACAAACAAATTCTCTTTGCATTGGGATTTTTGTTTTTTAATTTTAGATTTTTAGATTAAACAATAATTTTTGCCCCAAAATTTGGAGTTAATGCATCATTGCTTATTATCCTTAAATTTTTTTTTTTGGCCCTTGAGCAATTGATCTTTTTATTTCTCCACATGCTATAACTTCCTTTCAGACATCTTGCATTTTTGTAATGTGCTTTATTTTCCCCCATTTTTGCAGTAGTTGATCTTTCTTATTTTGGAAAAATCCATGCCTTTGAATTTCTTGGGTTTTTCTTCCTTTAAAAAACATTAAAATTAAAAAGTTAAAATTATTTAAATTAAAATTAGTAAAAATTTAAAAATATTTTCTCTACACATTTCTTCCGCAAATGTTACTTGGATATAGACTTTCCTATATCTGTTTCTTAATGCTTTTTTCTTATTTTTTTTTTAACTTTGAGTTGTTGTTTTAATTTCGTCAGGGTTTTCTAAGTTTTTCCCCTTTATCTCTTCAAACGTCATTCTGATTTCATATTTTTACTAAGCTATTTCATAGTGTTAGTTACTGTTTCATCTTGCTGTTGATTACACATGTGAAAATTTTCAGTTAGCTGTGTATGTTATTTGGTTCTTTTCATATATTCTCTTTCCCATACCACACCAATGTCTTTTTTCTTATTCATTTTTCTTTTCTGTAGGAGATTTTCTGTAGCTATGGGAACTTCAGGCCATTCACATTTCATTTAGGCACTGTAATCCTCCCCTGTGTGCCTGGGCTACACTTATCAGTTTAGGGTTCCCAGTGGGCTGGTCAGGCATCAAATTAGTCATTCTGTTGAGGGATTTCCTCTTAGTATCTCAGGCCTGTCCTCTGAGATGGTTCAGAACTTTCCAGAAAAACTTTTTCTCCTGGTTTATAGTGCTCTATAAGCAGAAGTTGAATATTCCCTAGTGTATCTTACCATTTCCATACTTAATATATTGATATACTGACTTGTGGACATTTCTTCCCATCTTTACCTCAATGAGTTTTGTTCTGTTTTGTTTTTTGGATAGCATGATTTTATTTACTTATTTTTTCTTTTTGTAGTGCATTATAATTATACATAATACTTGCGTTCGTTTTGACAAAGTTATCCGTGAAGGGAATTTGATTTACTTTATTTCAATCCCAGGACACATCACCTTTTCCCTTCCCTTCCCCTCTCCATTGTTCTCTTTACCCTACTTGCTTTCCTTTCACTCATTTATTTTTTGTTTATTCATTTTTTAAAATATTTTTTTAGTTGTCAGTGGACCTGTATTTTACAGGACCTGTATTTTGCAGCGCTGAAGATGGAACCCAGTGCCTCACACATGCTAGGGAAGTGCTCTACCTCAGAGCTAAAACCCCAGCCCCACTCATTTATTTTTTTGGATTGGTGCTTTATAGATATACCTAAAGGTGGAATTCATTGTGGTATATAAATGTACATGCATGATTTTATTAAATTCATTCTTCCATCTTTTCTCCCCTTTCCTGTTCTTCCTTCCTCTCTCTCAATCTCCTCATTCTACTCCACTGATCTTCCCTACACCTTTATGAAATTCTGTCCCCGCCCCCCTTCTTCCCCTTATTTTGCTCTAGCTTCCACATATGAGAGAAAACATTCAATTCTTGATTTTTTCTGTGTCTGGCTTATTTCACTTAACATGATATTCTACAGTTCCATCCATTTACTGGGAAATGCAATAATTTCATCCTTTATGAGTAAACTCTATCATGTATATAAGCAACGTTTTGTCTTTTCATCTATGGATGGTCTCCTGGGTTGATTCATGATTTGGCTATTGTGAATCATGCTGCTATAAACATTGATATGATTGTATCAGTACAGTATGCAGACTTCAGATCTTCTGCATAAATACAAGGAGTGGGGTCTTATGGTGCTTCATTTCTAGTTTTTAAAGGTATCTCCACACTGCGTTCCAGAACTTTCATACTAATTTGCACTCATGTTTCGTAGAACTCATCTTGTAATGTTTGAATGTTCACAATGTCAGAACCCATCGCTCGCATTTCTTTTTAGGAAAATTGCCATTCCTTTTCCTGCCTAGAAGAAAGAAGGAATGAACTGGCTTTTTCTCATTCCATAAACAAACTTTCAGGCAGTCCTTTTGTATTTAGTTCTGTACCTCTGGTAACTTCAAGTCCTGTGAGGCTAACAAGTCATTTTTTCTGTTGTATTACCTACCAAAGGAGCTTTAGTTGTTCTTTTGTGTTCTGAAAACACAGTTACTTCTCATCCCTCCCTTCCCCTTCCAAAAATACTACTGTAATGATTTTCCATTAATAACTAGCTTTCTTTTTTCTTTCATTTACTCTTATTGTCTTTGCTATTTATCGTTTAATCCATAAACGTAGATTATAAATTTTTCATGTTTAATATGGAATTCTATTTATTTTTTAATTTTTAATTTAATTTAATTTATTTTTATTTTTAGAGACTGCATTTTGATTCATTGTACACAATGGGGTACAACTTTTCATTTCTATGGTTGTACACAAAGAAGATTCACAATATTCATGTACATAGGGTAATGATGTCTGTCTCATTACGCTATCTTTCCTATCTTCATCCCCTTCCCCCATTTCTCTCCACACAATCCAAAGTTCTTCCATTCTTCTCTTACCCCCTCCACCCCATTATGTATCATTATCCACTTATCAGGGCATTTGGTTTTTGGGGATTGGCTTATTTCACTTAGCATGATATTCTCCAATTCCATCCCTTTATCTGCAAATGCCATAATTCTATTCTTCTTTATGGTTGAATAATATGAATTCTGTTTATTTTAATAAATACTTTAAGAACTTTGACTTATGTAGACATTTTGCTTTCCTGAAATGACATTTACCAGCGACTGTGAATGGAAGTTCTCATTTCTTCAGCCCCAAGGGCAAACTAAAAAAAAAAAAAGAAAAAAGAAAAAATTGGCCCATATAGGAAATGAATTTGGTATCTTGTTCTAATTTACATTCCCATCCTTTATGATATATGTGAATATGTATCTCCTGCTTAGTGGGTATTTATAGTTCTTTATCATTTGATTTTTTTTAAACGTCCTTTGCCTGTTTTACTCAAGATGGTTTGACATTTTTATTGTTGGTTTGCAAAATCTCTTTATATATTAGTCATATAAATTCTTTGGTATTCTTTTTTTTTGCCATCAGTTATTTACTTTTTGAGAAGAAATAGCTTGCTTTCCTTCTACTTGATTTTGAATATGCTGCTGTTCAGTGTCTGTTATTTATCATTAATATTCCTTTTTATATTCCTTTCCACAGGCAGATACTTGCAGCAGCCAAAAGAGCTGACCAAGTGGGCCATTTTCTTTGGGTGGGATCAGACAGCTGGGGATCCAAAATAAACCCTCTACACCAGCACGAAGATATTGCAGAAGGGGCCATCACCATCCAGCCCAAGCGAGCCACTGTGGAAGGTAGGTGTTTTGTCAGCAGCAGGATATGCTGAGAGTGTGGTTGATGTTGTGTTCCGCTGCCCAAGCATGCATCTCTTTGAGGGTTTCGTGTTAGAACATAATTTATGCAGGCTGGTTTCCAACTTGTCACCATGAAATGCAAATGAATCCACACACCTGGTCTGTTCTTTGAGTTGACATTCCTCTTTTGTAGTGCTCATATTGTTTTCATAATATTGCAATTTGCATATATTCTTTTTTTATGGGACAAGAGCTTTCTGAAAGGAAAGCATTAACATTAACAAGAAGTGAAATAATCATGCATCCAAGTGTGCATTAATTGTGCTGCATTTTCAGAGAAGAAGATTTTTCCTGTGTGATTTATCCTTTACTACCTTGGTGGAACAGCTACAGGAATCATTTCCTCTTTACCTTTGGAGGTCCCTTGCAGACCCAAGAGGCTCTGATTAGTTTCACACTACTCTTAGCAAGCACCAGTGCCACCTCGCTTTCCTAGGTCTCTTTTCTTTTCACTCTTTGTCATTTTCTTGCTTTCCTAAATTTCTTCCCTCTCCTCTTACTCTGTCTTCCTTGCTACTACAAAGATTTGTGGAGAGATGCGAGTGTTAGGTAGTGGTAATGAGCAGTGAAATGTGACCTAACCACATAACAGGGACAAGGGTTTCTTTGAATTGCTTTTAATGATCAAGTAACTTGTAGAACAACAGGTGTACACACCCCCCTGAGAATAAACAGGGAGACACAAAGGGAGCCAATTAGGAAATACATCAGTAAAAAAAGATCAAGGAGGCTAATTTCTGGCAGGGTCTGCTGAGGGCATTGTTAAGTTAGGATTTATGGTCATAGGTTTCTCAGTGTATTCCAGAAGGGAAAGTTCTTTAGTTGTACAGGTTTACCAAGATGAAGTCTGCCCCATTATTGACCTCAGCACCAATGAGAACACAGGATTGACTTATAGATGAAGCCTCCCTGAATATCTTGGTTGCCATGACAGTTTCAGATAGGACCAACTCGGGTCAAAACTTCCCCTATCCAATGTGAAGAGGGAGGCAAACATCCAATTGGTAAGGACTACAGAGGGCGGATCCCAGTTCTGGAAGACATCAAAAAGCAACAAATTAGAAAATAGCATGGCTTCCTTTGTCATTTTCTGCTCAGACAACACAGTCTCGTTTGAGAGGGCTCTTTGCTTAAGCTTTATTTTACTTCCACTGTAATAAAATTCTCTTGCTTGACTTTCTGCATCACACTTTAAATTTTCTTTCATTGGAACACAAGCACCTTTCATTGGTGCTTCAGCTCAACATGTTCTTGTGAGAACATCAGGAAAGGGTATTTATTGGCATCCTAAGGTAACATGCTGATTACAATTTATGTTTTATTTAATTTTAAAAGGAAAGTTGTTTCTGAGAGAAGACACTATGTCAAGAGAAAGGAAATCCTCTGCTAATATTCTGCTTTGTATTTCTTTTCTAATGGTGCAGGTCCCCCAAAATTTCATAAAACATGCTTTGCTCAATGATTGAACTCCATCCTCTTGCTCAAAGGAAATCCAATATGTGCATTCTTTTCTATTCTTTCTCCACTCCAATCTAATTAAGTATTCTCCCTAGAAGGTTTCATGATCTGTGTAGCCTTTTTAAAACAAATCACTATTCCCTTTGTATGTTATCAGGAGAAGATAAAGACCCCATGAGTCACCCATGTTTTCACTGGGAGATTTTGAATCAATTCCATTCCCTAATACATGCCCAGAGCATATTGCCTATCTTATAATGCAGACCAGTGCATTTGTGGATAGGTTACAAGAATAAAAGATGAAGTTTTTAACCCTCTCTTCTCCTTTTTACTCAAATACATTTCTATTGAAAAAAGAAACAAGTAACAGAGAACCCCTCAAAGCATATAGAATTGAGGGGAGGTGTCAGAAAAGTCAGTGACTTTAGAACATGGGAGTCTCTGTAAGTGCAGGATGATGATGGGGGTGAAGACTCCTTAGAGAATTGAGTATATGAAGTGAAGACTGGGAGCCCATCTGGCTGACAATGAGAAGAAAGCTTATAGCCATGTGGGGAGAGGGGATAGAAGGGGAAGCATAATAGAGAAGCTGCCATTCATTCTGCACCACAGTCCTACACAGTAACCTTCTTGAAATAATTCCAGTTTTTAAAAATGTTCCTGTTTTATTATAAGACATTAGAAAGGCTCCTATCTTTACTGAATGACTAGCCATGACTGTACCATCTGGCTGATTGATTTCTCTTTATCCTTTGACTCTTTGCTTAGATCTTAGTTTTGCATAGAAACCTTGTGTGTTAGTCAGATTTTGGTCATTGTAACAAAATAACTGAGATAATCACCTTATCAAGAGAAAAATGTTATTTTGGTTCACAGTTTTAAAGGTTGCAGTCCATGGTTGATTGGCCCCATTGCTTTGGGCCTTGGATGAGGCAGCACATCATGGCTTGAGCACAAGGGAGAATAGATACACTCTCTTTATGATCAGGAAGCCCAGAATAGAGGAGGGGCCAGGGTCCCACAACCTTCTTCAAGAGCATACCCACAATGGCCTAAAGACCTCCCATTAGGTCTACTTAAAGTTTTCCACCCTGGGAAACAAGCCATTAATATAGAGCTTTTGAGAGACATTCAAGACCCAAACTGTAACCCTAACCCTAACCCTAACCCTGTTCCAATCTGGTCTGATAGCTCTTTCTCCTGAATTTCCAGCCTCCCACATGTCCCCCATGCTTATAATTACCTCATTATTGACTTTTCTCTCTGAAAATATTCTGTTATGTACCTTTGTACCACTAGCATTCAGTAGTTTGCCTGGATATTGCATTACTCCATCAAAATTTTTAGATGATTGTACGTCTGGATGGATCAGAATCACACATCACGTAAGTGTCTGACACAAATTAGAGCTTATAAGTGGGCCAGAGTTGCATAGTGAAGGGTTCTGAAAACCACAGTGAGTTTGCACTTCATTCTGAAAGTCTGGGGAGTATCACCTGAGCATGTACGTATGTCTGTGATCTGAGGGTCTTTCAAGGCTCGCTCAGATGACTCTACACACAGGTGAGTGGTAAGGATTTGTCATGAGTTGAGGCAAACCAACAAATTGTAGGGTCTCAGGTGAGATCCTCTCTTCCTAAACTGTAGATACCACATAATGATGCCCATATTCCATGGTTACCAACCCAAGTCATGGTATTTTAGGAAATTACTAGTTATATGAAAGGTTTCATAAATGCTTGAAAGAAAATGCTATTTCCATGCTTATGGGGATATGCAGGTTTATAAAATCAGACACAAAATGCTATCATGAACTGATAAGAAGGAGGGGAAAAATGACCCTAGACAATGAAATGGAGGAGAAATGTTGCCATTATTAAAAGTATTATTGAGATGCATGGAACAGTAACCATTTCATGCAAAACTTTCTTACCCAGAGAAAAATGAACATTTTCATGTGGCTATATAAGAAAGACCATGGCTTCTATCCAGCCATCCTGTCAGTGTGCATTATTATGAAGAGAACCAAGCTTCTTTCAATTTCATAACAGATAGAACATTAAGATCGAAGCTATGCCTTTACAGTGTCACTCCCAAGAAAATGGAGAAAGAAAACCATTTCAGTTAAGCTTAGGCTTCTGACCAAAGCTGTGGAACATCTAAAATTAAACTATAAATGGAGCGTGTTCTGTAAGGACAAGTAGGTTTTTCTACCCTGCTTTGAGTTATTTTTTTTCTTCCCCTTTATTTTTTCTATCTTGTGGATGTTCTGTGTTGGGTCAGGAATGAACTGGCACATCCTGCTGAGCTGGCACATCCTGTGGCATTCGTAATACGTCTTCTATCTTTGACTGAGCTAAACACTTCATTGTAGAAAAGGTAAAGAGCTAATGAATAATACACATTATTACCCTTTAGATTCATATTTTGAGCATGTTCATTCAACATCTGGATTTTTGGCTGGCATTTTCTGTGTGTGCATAAACATCACAAATTGTTTTTGGCTGAATTGTAAGCAAGTACACTGTTTTTGTGAAAGTAGCTTTTTATCTCCTTTTATCTTCTGTGTTCATTTTCCATCTGTAGAAAATGAGGAATCAGTATTTTTCTTAGCCAAAGGTGGTGTTTCTACCCTTCTCAGCTTAGTGATGACTGAAGCCAAGCCCTGGGATGGTCAGCTGTAGTCCCACTGCCTGCCCAATATTTATGGCGGATCTAGGGAATATCTGCAGAATTTGGTGGCTTTCCTCAAACTCCTAAGCCAAAGCTTATGTGTAAGTTTTAGTTTCTCTGTTTTTTCTGATGAGCCAAGGAATCCCTGGCATTTTCCTTACTCATATGTTGCCCATTAACTAGAACATACAGTAATCTCTCCTGTCTTCATGTCTCAGAGCAAATATGCCCAAGTCACCTTCAACTCTTCACCATTCAAAGTGCTTTGCTTCTCTGAGAGTAGGTGGTCCTAGGTGTCCTTTGCTTAGAACCAGCAGAGGTCTTGGGCCAGCAAGTTTTCATCAATATCATGATGATGAATGTTAGGAAGTTAGTGTAATGAAGGGTGGATTCCCAAAGCTAACTCTAATGGCTCTCGCAATTGGTGGTGGTTTTCCAGTGGGCCTGCAGATCAGTTTGCTTCCTCAATTAAACTTGCAATAGACAAAAACAACAATAACCAAAACTCTACCCAGCATTAAAAAAAAATTGGCTTTATAGAAGAGGATTTCATGATTTTACTCAAGATCCCAAGATCAAATACTTTATTTTTCATAAAACCAGAAAGCTCAAAGCTGTGAAGATCTGAATTAAAATAGTTCTGGCTCCAATTTAGATATGCTGTACTGTATCCTTCCTTAATTACCTGGAATATACACATATGTCAGAGTTTTATTAGGTGACTGGGAAAAAACACCAAGAAAAGAAAATATTGCCTTGACACACAGTGCCGTTTCAAAATAAGGTGTTTCTTTGGGGCCTGGAAGCTTGTTTAATAAGGGTGCAGTGAGATACTGTGTGTTCATTGTCATGACAGTTTTTTAAGTCTGTCTTTACAAGTTCATGTTATAAGCTGTGGCAGTGTCTCAGGAATATGTGCATGTATCTACTGATATGCAGCAGAATACAAACTATACCAGGTCTGGCATCTAATAGGAAGAAGACAGATGATAATAAAAAATATAAGAAAATATATAAGAAAATACATCTTTTCCTAATAAGAAAATCCCTTAATAGGATAATTACCATAAAGTCTTTCCTTAAGGACCAGAATGCAAATAACAGAGATAGAAAGAAAAAGGTCAGGAAGCCAGGATACATTGGGGGTCACCATAAATATTGGAAGGATGTAAATGTAGGTCAGTAGTTCAAGCATCTCCAGACTTTTCTAGTTTTTAGACAGTAGAACCCTTTTACTGCTTAAAAGTCACTATTATCACTCATTTCCCTATTCCTTATTGATCTGGAACTTTTTTTTCTCAAAAGCAAATCATCATTCATTCATTCGTTCATTCATCTTGCAGTGATGTGGATCAAACCCAGAACCTCATGCATGCTAGCCAAGTGCTCCATCACTGAGTCATGTCCCCAGTTCTCATGGATGATATTTTAAAACTACCTTGCTTTTCCTAGAAAGACTTGGTCTACACTGTCCCTCCCAAAACAAATTCAAGGCACCCACAGTCAAAAACATGCTAAGGACCCACTTTACAGCAAACACTAACTGTACTCATTTATACACTCAGACAGTGCTCACATCTAGGATCTGAACCCCTTGAGAGAGCAGTGCCAACAGTTCTTCAGTTCCTTGACACACTGTCTTTATCCATGAATTCCTAGAATTTTTTTTTTTTTTTTTTTTTTTTTTTTTGGTCCTGGGGATTGAACACAGGGGCACTTGACCACTGAGCCACATCCCCAGCCCATTTTTTGTATTTTATTTAGAGACAGGGTCTCACTGAGCTGGTTAGGGCTTCACTAATTTGCTGAGGCTGGCTTTGAACTCCTGATCCTCCTGCCTCAGCCTCCTAAGTTTCTGGGATGACAGGCGTGCACCACCATGCCAGGTGAATTCCTGGCATTTTTTAAAGAAGGATTTGTAAAGAATATTCAGAGGTTGACTCGGCTATCCCACTCCTCGGTTTGTACCCAAAGGACTTAGAAACAGCATACTACAGTAACCCAGCCACAACAATGTTTATAGCAGCTCAATTCACAATTGCTAGATTGTGGAACCAATCTAGATGCCCTTCAGTTGATGAATGGATAAAGAAACTGTGGCATATATACACAATGGAATACTCAACCAAAAGGAAGAATAATATTATGACATTTGCAGGTAAATTGATGGAGTTGGAGAATATCATGCTAAGTGAAGTAAGCCAATCCCCAACAAACCAAAAACCAAATGTTTTCTCTGATAAGTGGATGATGATACATAATGGGGCAGTGGCAGGGGGGTAAGAGAAAAATGAAGGAACTTTGGATTGTGTAGAGGGAAATCATGGAAGGCAGTAGGGGAAGGAAAGATGGTGGAATGGGACAGACATCCTTACCCTTTTTACATGTATGATTACACGAATGGTGTGAATCTACATTGCGCACAACCACAGAAATGAAAAGTTGTACCCCATTTCTGTACAATGAATCAAAATGCAGTCTTTAAAAAATTAAAAAGAAAAAAATAAAAGTAAACTGTTAAAAAAGAAAGAATATGCAGAGGGACGCTTATGTGCATAAATTTGAAGTTTTTTTCTGGATGGGGAAAATGTTCATCCTAAAAGGTGTTTCTCATTTGGAGGGACTTCCTGTGCAAAGTCAAGGTGATGAATTGTGGTTTGTTGAGATGTTACAAGCATTCATGGAAAGGCTCTGCTCTGATTCCCCAAAGTAGAAAGTACAATGAGGACTGTCTGTCTGTCTCCTTAGACATCCCTGTAGGAACTTCTTTCAAGGCTGTGCTGCTTCTCCTAACAGAATGGCCTGAGAAAGGAAGGGTGAGAAGAACATCTCCGTGGAGATGATGCCATCTTATTTTTAGTCTTGGGATGTTTAGAGATTTTTGGGGCTTGAGCAAGTGTTAAGGAATGCAGAGAAACTTGCAGCCTTGATAAATGAGGAGATTTGAGAATAATTGTTTCCCACATGTGTGTATATGTATGTGTGGATTTAGGTACACATCTCTCCCCCAGATTTTGAGACATGCTGTCACCTATTAAATAATACAATAGATGTTCTCTTCACCAACTTCTTTTAATTGGTCAGTGGTCCTTTTTGAACTAGTAAATATGTAAATCAAAAAGAAGCTGCCTATTCTTTCTTTGTGATATGCTATCAGCTACCCTAATGCACTGAACACTTGTAGATTACTGATTGATTAGTATTTCTTACTAGCAGGCTTTTGGCTGCCAAGAATTCACTGTATTTATTATTTGCAAATCAGTTTATTCCAATAATATGTGTTACTCTAATTATTTAATATACTTAAAATTATATTAAATGAGTGGAGGAAGAGAAAAAGAGGATGTGATTTCAGAAAAAATGAGTTTTAGTGTTTTAAAAACATTTAATAAGTTTGTCACTGTTAATCATGGACAAGACAATGTAAAATATTGGAGAGAAACCTTGAATACTAGAAAATATGTTGCAAGTAGGTGGCCATGCACCTGCCTTCCAGTTTTCATTTCACATTAAAAAGCACAAGACTGAATTTGATTATTGTTGATCTCCACCCCCCCATAACAGAGAGGTCAGTCAATGAAACATGTTCACAGGAAGGAACTTGATCCCATATCAAGACTGTCAAGTCTGTCCTCATTGTCATCCTCTTCCTCCTCCTCCCCACCTTGAGTGTGTGTGTGTGTGTGTGTGTGTGTGTGTACTGAGTAAAAACATTTAATGACTTTTCTTTTTTTAAATTTTTTTTTATTTTTAATTTTTACAGACTTCATTTTGATTCATTGTACACATATGGGGTACAAATTTTCATTTCTATGGTTGTGCATGATGTACATTCATATCATTATTGTCAATCATACAGGTACATAGGGTAATGATGTCTGTCTCATTCCACCATCTTTCATACCCCACCTGCTCCCCTTCTCATTTCCTTCTACATAATCTGAAGTTCCTCCATTCTCTCACTCTCCACTGACTTTTCAATGTTTCATTCCTAAGACAGAATTTTTGGATTAACCAATTGTGTGTATTCCAATCATATTCTATTTTCGGGCTTCCAATATACTAATTTACTTTCTCTTGGGCTTTCCCTTTCTGGGTTTTAAAATATAAAAGACAGAAATAAAAAAGGAAAAGAAGGGGAAAAAAAAAGAGTTTCAAGGAGGTTACTGGTAAAGTCCCTTGTAGGAGGAGCATTCCAAGTCAGGCTCATATGGTGACCAACTACTATTTTGGGTTCACCCAGTATCTATTCCCTTTCTAGTCACAGTCTCCACCTTGTCACCTGCAGTACTCAAAATGCCACTGTCAGCCTACATTGTTCATTCCCTTGACCCAGGAGCAGACACAGAGCCCCTGTCACTCATAGTCACCAGGAAGATCCCAAAACTGGCCCAGCTCTGAAGGCTGACTGTGGTTATGTCATCTAATCCCTAAATGTGATCTCAGCTACCAGAGTCTACCTTTGTAAAGAGAAGGAAGGCTGTCTGAAAACTTTCTAGATGAATGCTGGAAAAGAAGATGCCACATTACATAAATCCATTCCGCGCCTGGAGTTTGAGTCTGAACTTCTTTTTTAAAAAGAATGTTTTTAGATGTAGATGGACACCATATCTTTATTTTATTTTTTTTAATGTGGTGCTGAGAATCGAACCCAGTGCCTCACACATGCAAGGCAAGTGCTCTACCACCGAGCCACAACCCCAGCCCTGGACTTCTCTTTTTTTGATAAACTTAGAGACTACCACTAATCAAATCAGATACTATGGAGTGAGATTTTGTCCCTTGAAACCCAAAATGACTTGACAAATGTGGTTGAACGTTGTAATGGCCTCCTTCCAGGCATTTGTCCCACCATTTTCTGTTTGAGTTACATCCTCTCCAAGTGTAATTTAGCCCACAGGGATGCCCCTCTGTTCCCTTTTCTTCTTCTATACCTCTTTCCCATGAAATTTGTGCATGCTTCAGGACCCACCATGAGTTTCATCCACATTTATTTTCCTTCCTCTGTTGCCTTCTCTTCTCTCTAATTTCATTCTCTCAGGCAATTCTGTTTTGCTTATGAAGCATCTGTCACAGATAAACAGTTATTCCACGTGCATATCAGGAGTGGCAACTAGGACTAAATGAGGGATTCAGATAACCTTGAGAAATGCAAGTGAACTATCTCGTTACCCTCTAGAAATTGAATTGAGAACTGAGAAGACTTTGGAGGGAGAATTTCTTAAAGAATAACAGAATAAGGCTAACCCAAGAAGAACATCTCAGTCAGCAAAAGGAGGGAACTGTCTTTCCTCTTCCAAGGCCAGCACCTGTAGTATTCAGAATTGTGTAGGGTGCGGAGAGACTGAACTTAAAAAATGGAGCTTTGGGCCTTGGGATGTAGCTCAGTGGTAGAGTTTACCTAGCATGCATGAGGTCCTGGGTTCCATCCCCAACATTACCAAAAAAAAAAAAAAAAAAAACTCAGTCTCAACAGGTTGAGATATACAGCCATAACAAACTCACCCACGTAAAGTCCAAATGAGCAAACAAAATTTTTCTCACCCATGAGAAGTTTGCTGTGGTTTCATAAGGCTTTCTAGGGGTTTATAGACAGGACGGTAGATCAAGAGCTGTTACATTTGACCAATGTTGGCCAAAGCCTGGTTGGGGTGGACTTCATAGAGACTGAAGGGAGTATGCTGTAGGATTCCAGAAACTCTCACCAACTCTCCCTAACTTCCATATGTTCATACTAAGGCCTTGATGGAGAAGTACTATACTTTGCTAGATCTTTTGAATATCTTCCAAGATTATGCCATTTTGAAATGGCAGTCCTGTCCTTTGCAACTGTCAGACTGATTTTGCAACCTGATGTCCTATTGGGATAAGAGAGAAATTTAGTCACCATCAACTGTATTGTTAAATACAGGGACAGTGAATTGGGTATGGTGTTAACCCACATCAGTTCCAGAACTGTACTAGCTGTGCTATTAATTAACTAGGTTGCTTAGTAGGCATAGGAACATATTTTTTCTTCTGCTCTGTTCTTGTTTTTCATATAAAAAGTGGATAAGATTAAGTAATTGCTAAGAATATTTATATCCCTGGTATTCTCTGATTATCTATTAGAAAATTAAAAAGTGGGTGTGTATGTATCATGTGCCTAATTTGGACAAGAAGAACTTTGAGCACTATGTCAAGAGCAAGTGAGGGAATAAAGAGTAGAGAAAATCACAAGGGTGGTGAAGTTCTGGGGAGAGGAGTAAAATACATTCAATATAAATGACTTAACAGCTGGGCACGATGGTGCCTGCCTGTAATCCCAGCAACTCAGGAGGCTGAAGCAGGAGGATTGCAAGTTCAAGACTAGCCTCAGCAACTTAGCAATACTCTGTCTCAAAAAAAAAAAAAGGACTGAGGAACACCCCTGGGCTCAGCCTCCAGCGTGTGCAAAAAAACGATTTGACGATGCTCATCTTGGTTCTATCCAGTAATGGATGGATAGGAAACAATGACATTATTAGAAAAGAAGTTAAAGAATAAGAAAGAAATGGAGCCAGGACCAGATACAATCTAAAATCTGAAACTAATTTTTTTTTTTAAATGTACCAATGAGTGATAGGGAAGAGATCCCAGACTTCTGAACACTGGGAAGTATCCTTTCTTTGGAATCAATCACCTGTGGCCAAAGAAAAACTGCCAAGACCTGTCCAAAACCTGATTTTCTTCCTCATCCGGGACATTAGGAAACAGTTTCTGTCTTCACCACGTAAGACTTTGCTGACTTGGTTTCCCTTTTTTGCAAGCAGTATGCCAGCCCAGGAGCCTCTGGGCTGCAAAGAAGGATACCTAGTGCAGTAAAGGGTGTGATTAGTTTGGATCAAATGTGAGTAATAAGACAGGAAGTGCTTGCAACTATTAAATCCAAGGCTGAGAATGAACATAAACCAGTAGTGAGAATTTAAAGGACCATTAAGTTAGCCAAATGGATGGCTGGAGGAAAAGTCATTTATACAAATTGGGAGGGTGAAAGGGCTTCTTTAATGTTCTTTCACAAAAATTAGATGCTTTTTAATATGTCCTCATTTGGGAAAAGGGAGGAAAAACTTCAAAGTAAGAGATGAGTATATTTCAGGCCGGGTTTGTTCATGATATTAGGTGGGTGCTGCAGGTTAATTGGAATTTTAAAGTTAAAATGACCTTCTAATTATACATTAAAAGTTTTTTTTTTTTCCTGCACAATGTTTCCAAAGACTGAGTCTACTGTGCCATTTGTAATTTGACTTAGAAAATTACTTCCTAACCTCATAGTACTTTATCCTTTTTAATAGTGCTAAGAGAGACCGCTTTTTGTCTTTGAGTTCACATTTCGGTCAAAAAAACACCAGTTTGTCATGTTGAAATTTAGGAAGTTTTGGCAAAAAGAAATGAGAGTAGTCCGACCCTTTGAGAGTTTTTAACTCCCTTCATTGAACATTTCTTAAACTTCAGTTGAGTACAACCTAGAAATGTTGATAGGTGCTATGGATAAAGAAATAAGATATTGTTCCTGCATTAAAGAACCTCATGATGTATCTGGAGAATCAGGTGATATCAGACTATCACAGTGTTATTGATGAATCACACTAATAAAGACAAGCCTGGGGATTGTGTGGGTAGGTAAAGGGTGTTAGCTGAAAACATTAGGCTGCTACAGAGTTCAGCTCTAAAGAATAGACAGTAGTAGCCTCAGGAAGTAAAGGTGAGAGGGGTAAGTTTAGGGAACAGAATTTTCAAAAGTACAAATACAGAAAGTCAACAGGCTAGAACACGGTAGAATTGTGAAGGAGTTTGGATGAATGGTGGAGAGGTCAGAATGGAAAAAAATCAAATTATGAAAATCCATGCACATACTTTTAGGAAGACCTGTAGTAAAATGGAAGCAGCTGAGCCTCTGGGATATTTCATTTGGGCTGTGATCCCAACCCAGAGCTAGTCTTTCTTAGATCTCTGACGAACTGTAGGATTTATTTAGGAGAATCAGAATGCCTCTCATATAGCCAAAGGGCCCAGGATTGACCTGCTGCTGGGATGTATTTAGTGAGGTCTAGCTTGCCTGAAGCTGCTAATATATTTTAAACAAAAACCAACAAGTTCCTTGACTTTCATGGCCAAAACAAGAACAAAAAGAAAACAAAACCCCACAAAACCAACAACAACCCCCCCAAAACTGACATAATATATTGTTCCAATTTTTTCATTTTTCTTTACGTATTTTCTGATTTATTTATTTTTATTTAGTTTTATTTGGTTCATTGTACACAAAGTAGAATCATACACTTTGAGTATTCATACATATACATAGGGTAATGATGTTTGTCTCATTCTATTATCTCTCCTTCCCTGCCCCCTCCCCACCCCTCATTTTCCTCTATACAATCCATCTTTTCTCCATTCTGCCCTTACCTCCTCCCACCCCCGCTATGTGTCATAAACCACTTATAAAAGAAATCATTGGCCTTTGGTTTTGGGGGATTGGCTTATTTCACTTAATATGATATTCTCCAACACCATTCATTTACCTGCAAATGTCATAATTTTATTATTCTTTATGACTGAATAATATTCCATTGTGTATATATACCACAGTTTCTTTATCCAGTCATCTAGTGAAGGGCATCCTAGATTGGTTCCACAATATAGTTATAGTGAATTGGGCTGCTATAAACATTGATGTGGCTGCATCCCTGTAGTATGCTGATTTTAAGTCCTTTGGGTATAGGCCAAGGAGTGGGATAGCTGGGTCAAATGGTGGTTCCATTCTGAGTTTTCTGAGGAATCTCCACTTCTTTCCAGAGTGGCTGCACCAATTTGCAACCCCACCAGCAATGTATGAGTGTACCTTTTCCCCCACATCCTCACCAACACCTATTGTTGCTTGTGTTCTTGATAATAGACATTCTAATTGGGGTGAGATGATATCTTAAGGTAGTTTTAATTTGCATTTCTCTTATTACTAGAGATGTTGAACATTTTTTCATATATCTGTTGATTGCTTGTGAAATGTCTGCTTGTGAATTGTCTGTGAAATGTCTGCTCATTTCCTTAGCTCATTTATTGATTGGGTTATTTGTATTCTTGATGTAACGTGTTTTGAGTTCTTTATAAATTTTGGAGATTAGTGTTCTGATGTGTGTGTGGCAAAGATTTTCTCCCACTCTGTAACTCTCTCTTCACATTGCTGATTGTTTCTTTTGCTGAGAAAAAGCCTTTTAGTTTGAATCTATCCCGATTATTGATTCCTGCTTTTATTTCTTGTGCTTTTGGAGTCATGTTAAGGAAGTCTGGTCCTAGGCCGATATGATGAAGATTTGGACTTACTTTTTCTTCTACTAGGTGTAGGGTCTCTGGTCTAATTCCTAGGACCTTGATCCATTTTGAGTTGAGTTTTGTGCAGGGTGAGAGAAAGGGGTTTAATTTCAATTTGCTGCATTTGGATTTCCAGTTTCCCCAGCACCATTTGTTGAAGAGGCTATCTTTTCTCCGTTTTATGTTTTTGGCTCCTGTGTCAAGTATGAGATAACGGTATTTATGTAGGTTTGTCTCTGTGTCCTCTATTCTATACCATTGGTCTACTTGCCTATTTTGGTGCCAATACCATGCCATTTTTATTACTATTACTTTGTAGTATAGTTGAAGTTCTGGTATTGTGATACCACCTACTTCACTTTTCCTGCTAAGGATTACTTTAGCAATTCTGGGTCTCTTATTCCTCCAAATGAATTTCATGATTACTTGCTCTATTTCTATGAGGTCCATCATTGGGATTTTAATTGGAATTGCATTGAATTTGTATAGCACTTTTGTTAGTATGGCCATTTTGACAATATTAATTCTGCCTATCCAAGAACATGGGCAATCTTTCCAGCTTCTAAGGTTTTCTTGCTGCTTGGATGTATTTATTGAGGTCCAGTTTGCCTGAAGCTGCTAATGCATTTTAAACAAAAACCAACAAGTTCCTTGACTTTCATGACCAAAATAAGAACAAAAAGAAAACAAAACCCCACAAAACCAACAATAACCCCCCCCCAAACTGACATAATATATTGTTCCAATTTTTTCATTTTTCTTTATGTACTTTCTGATTTAAAAACCATGTGTGTTTGTATCCTGTTGCCATTTGTAGCCTGTCATTATTAGACATTTTCCTCTTGAAGGATAGTTTGCATAAACTAAAATATGTAAATTTTCAATACACTACTGATTGAGTTTTTGCATAGGTGTATATGAACTTGACCACCACACTAATCAACACAGAAAATATTTCCATCATACCAGGTATGTTTCCTTGCCTATGGTTCCTATCACTAATTCTGCCATCCCCAGAGAGGTTAATGGCTTTTTTATTTTTTATGCTTCATTTAGATAGAATAACTTGTCTTCCAGTAGATAAATTTTGTCTGTTCTTAAACCTCATGGAATTATCTTATTGGATGAAATATGTATATGTGTGTGCATGCGCATGTGTGTGCATGATTGTGTGCTGAAGGGAGGGAAAGACTTCTTTCCCCCACCCATCCCTAGGTGAGGTGCCTATAATAAGAGAGAAGTGCACACATTTATGTAATATAAAGTGTACATAAGTTGGGAGCCTTCAGAAATGAAGACCCAAAGAAACAGGGAAACGTGGATGTTTATGCTGTCTGATGACGTGATACATGAAGTTCAAAAAAGTGGGTATGATCTAATAGTAATGAACTGGAGGCTTAGTGGGGTCTTTTTGTTCAGATTCTTCCTTGTGCCCCTGTAAGAGATAAGGATACCCGTGTTCTCTAGCTATGAAGAGAGTACTTCTTAAACGAGTGTCTTAGGACCTGCTTCAAAAGCAGTTGTGGGAGAAGCTCAGAGTAGCTCTACTACTTGATCAAATACTGAGAGACCACATTTCGGGTTAACACATCCTAAAGCACGTGTCTGTGTGTGAGGTCTCTTTCACTCAACTAATGTTTTAGAAATGGATCTTTCATGTTGCATTTAATAGTAATTTATTCTTTTATTTCTCTGTGATATTTCATTCCACAAATGAACCATGTGTTGATATCTTGATAAATCATAAATATATTTTTTTGTCAGTGCCCTGCAGATCTAATTCCTGGTACTTCCTACTTCAAGTTGAAAGATCATATTTAAATACAAATATTCCTGTTATTTTTATTGCCTTTTGAAGCACATGTCTTCCTTGGTAAATTCCTATTCTTAAACAATTTTTCAGCTAATGTTCCATTTGACAAAGTATGGCGGTGCTTTTCTTCATCTTTATGTCTCATAGTTAGGGACTCCATGAGGATTTTTTAAGAATTCATTTGAGGCAATCGTAAAACAAAGTCACAAAGAAAAATAATAGGTATGGATGGAGGGCAGTGGGGAAGTCAGATAATGCAGCAAGATGCAGCTAAACAGCCAGGTGTGGTCACACATGCCTATAATCCCAGCAAATCTGGAGGCTGAGGCAGGAAGATCGCAAGCTTGAGGCCAGCCTCAGCACTTTGGCGAGGCCCTAAAAACTGAATGAAACCCTTTCTCAAAAGAATAAAAAGGAGTTGGGGTGTGACTCAGTGTTTAAGTGCCCCTGGATTCAAATGTCCATCCCCCGCAAAAAAGATGCAGCTAAATAATATAGAACATATTAGAAAAGGATTATTTATGATACAAGTTGTCATACAACTACTAAAGATGAGGTTCTCCCATAATGATGATACAAAAACACTCAATTCAAAGGGATTTCTACTTACAGTTCTACCTATAAACTCAATTGCCTCCTGACAGATGTATGGTCATACCAATAAACACTAAGTTGGGAGTTCAGTTATTAGATGAGTTTAGTGAATATAGAAACCAACCTCTGACTTAGTGTCAGAAAAGTCCTTAATCACATAATTTTTATCCTTAGGAAATCAATACTTTTAAAATTATCTATGATCTTTCTAATATTTTTCTTTGCAAACAAATCACGTAGAATGAAAGTTCTCTTTTTCTATTTTAGTGCAGAGTTTCACACTCTTGGGTGTGTGGCAGTTTGTTTTTGTTTTTTTAATCAAATGAGTGTGTCAAGTTAATCCAGCTGACACTGACATTTGGAGCATTAATTTATTCTAACCTCAGGTAATTTGCTTTTTAGGAATAAATTGAGTTTTAAAATTTTCTGTCTGGTGTTTTCTTTAAAAAAAATTAGGGAATTTCTTATATATAAGCCAAGGGAAACAGAACATAGTGGCCCCTTTTGGGTATAATTGGATTTAAAAAAAAAATTCTTGTCTTGAATTGATTATTTCAGCTATCAACTTCATTCATGCAGGTGCTGGTGACTACTGTAGTGGTGGGTTACATCTGGCCTCCATATGTCAATGCCGGAGTAAATGGCCTCTAGCAAATTAGAGTTTGATTCCAAGAAAAACCCAAAGGTGCTAAGAACATAATCAATAGAAAAGGAAAAAGGTTCCCTTGTAATTAGCTGTATAAATATTTTTTAAAAGGGAATATATGGAGTTTTAAATTTTTTCCTTGATAGTGATAATTATATAGAGCTGTTTACATAGCAATATTGGTGATGGTAATGACATTCATAGTGAACTTCTGTTAGATGCTGAGAATGTGCCAAGTGTTATGAAATGCAATCTTGGAAGTCAGAACTATTTTTATCCACAGTTTACAGGTAAAAAAAAAAATAGACTATTACGTTAGTTAACTTGACCAGAGTTACGTAAGATAATACCTGCTTAAACTGGGATTTTGATTTTGTCACAAAAGCCACCTGATTCCTTTTTCTTTATTACTACTTTTTAGTCTATTTAGGAGAAGGGAGATTTGCAAGTTGGTCTACAAAATTTGTTGTGAGTCTTTGAAAACTGGAGCTTGGAGAACTAGCCAATAAGGCATTTGGTTGTTAGGAATGTACCCATTTTAATGGCATTCATTTCTCAGATTGAGAAATATGTTTTACTTTTTATTTTTTTAATTAAACCTTATATTTATGTATAATAGTTGGGTTCATCCTAACAAACTCAAGTATGCTTGGAATTCTATATTAGTTGAGCCCCCCATTTTCCCCTTTTCCTTCCTGTCCTCCCTCCCCTCTCCTATTTTCCTTCCTCTACTAGACTTTTCTTTGATCATCTATTTACAATTGATTGATTCTTTCTACATATGTATAAAGGTGAAGTCTCCTGTCATTTATTTATATATGCACATAACATTATTTTTTAAGAATTTATTCTGCACTTCCTCTCCTGACCTGTCCCTCCCCTCTGTCTCTCTATCTCCTTCTACATTTCTGTCTTCCTTGTATTTTTTTGTTATCCCATTCTTTCCTTCATTTTTTCTAGCTTTCACATATGAGAGAAAACATTCGACCTTTGAGTTTGAGTCTGGCTTATTTCACTTAACATGAAGTTCTCCATTTCCATCCATTTACCAGCAAATGCCACCATTTCGTTTTTATTTATGGCTGAGTAGATCTCTATTGTATGTATATACCACAATTTCTTAGCCCATTCTTCTATTGATGAGTTGATCCCATAATTTAGCTATTGTAAATTGTGCTGCAATCAACATTGAGGTGGCTGCGTATGCTGATTTTTAGATCTTTTAGGAAAATACCGAAGAGTGGGATAGCTGGACCATATAAGGGAAAGCTCTTGGGGGAAAAAGAAATGAGCAAAACAGAATAGGGCATGGGAAGAGGTTAAATAAGCAAAGGATTCCCATTGGGGTCTACCTTCAGCCTGAATACACGGATAAGAATTGGTACTGCTGAAAAGCAAGAGGGATGAACATTCCAATGTCAGTCAGTCATCAGCTGCAGGCTGCTGAGGATGAGGTATAAATAACTTCACACACAGCTCCTGACCAGTCAGAGGAGAGGGGATAAATGTGAATAACTAACAGTCTATCATGCATCATACTCCTTGGGAATGAGGCACAATGATTTTACTATCAGGGTTAGTGTCGACAAGTCCCAGACTACCATCCCCGACCAAAGAATTTCACTGACCTATCAGGATCCCAAATCTCTGTAATGTGCATTTCCTATCCTCTGATGCACATCTGTCTCTCAGAGGCGTCTGTGGAACTTGCCATTTACTGCTTATCATGTCTGATTAGCATCATATCATCCTTATGGTGATTCTAGATTATTTTCTGTGAAATATCCACAGTGTTGATCTTCTGCCAGCAGGAAAATTAAAACTGTGGAACAAAGCTAGTGTATACTGTTGTCCTTCCCCTGAAAGCAAGTTACCTTTGATACTTCTTCCTTTTGCATATTGGAAGGGAGGAAAAAGCTAGTTTGCCAGATCAAAAATGGCAGATGTCAGGTGTAACCCTGTCCCACATATTGGTTTTGTTAATCTGTTCTATAAAATATGTCACATCAGAGTCAGTGGCTGGAATTTGAGCTACAGTTTGGTTTAGTTTGCAAGAGTCAACATCTGCCATGATTAGGCTGTTTTCTGGAGGACCAAACTATTAAAATTAGTATGGATATGATGGGTGTCCTCACCCCTGCATCCTTCAGTCTTTAAGAGTGACATTGTCTCATGTCTATGCACAAAAGTGCAATGCACTTCATTTCAATTCTATGTCAGGAACCAGGGAAATCTCTGTGGGTCTATGGACCACCTGAGGGACAAATCTGGGTCAGGACTTAATGGGTTTCCTGGTCCATAACTCCTATTTTCTTGTTGTGAGTATGTTAGGAGAGTGAGAGAGTCATGATGGTACTTTGCATCAGTGGATAAAATACTCCCTGAAATCAAGATCTTGTCACTGTCCTTTGCTTTCTACATAGTTTTCAATTGTTGTACCCAAGGAAATAAAGTCATCCAAGCCAATCACGTAAAACCAAAGAAGCCTTTTATTATTATTATTTTAGCTGGCCAGCGACGACCTCCCTTACCCCTAAAAGCGGGATGTGGGGAAATCGTGAGCCAGTTCTTTCTTTGCCAACTTTTATAGGGTGCGGGAAGGGACCAGGGTGGGGCTATAGGGAGGGGAAGGGGTCAGGGTGGGCTACAGGGAGGGGATTTGGGGTGGGGCTGACTCTCCCAATCACAATGGAGAATCTCCCTGGGGAACATGAACATTCCAATCTGTTTTTCTGTGGCTATAACACAATGGCATAGTTTTGTTTGAGGACAAAGTGAGGGAATTGCTTCTCTATTTACTTGTAAACTTGCAAGCCCTTACTTCATGGGGAACTTCAGTCAATGAGTTCTGAATCTGAAAACTGGGCAAATAATTGTGACTTTCTATTGGTGCAGTTGACTTCTGTGCAGTTCCATAACAGAATCTTCTACCATCAGTAACAGTGTACGAAGAGCAGACTTCACTGACCTCAGTGAGCATGAGTTCCACTTAGCGGACTTTTCCTAATCACTAGAGTAAAAAGTTTGCCTTCCAGGTCACCTCACTGGACATTCCCTTCACTGGGTTTCCCTGTTTTGGGGAGTAGATATATTCCAGTACTTTTTTTCCCTGTAGATATTGTAATCTCCTCTTCTACTCTTTGCTGTACAATTTTGGTCCTTCTTCATTTGAAGCCATTGTTTTTTTCCTTTTTTCCAAGAGCTGTCCCAACACTGTGGAGGGATGGGCCCCTATAATCCTTGCTGATTCTACTCTGCAGTGATAGACACATGCCCCATGTCAACACATTCTTTTATACCCAGCTATGTATTCTGGTCCCTTCCCCCTTGACCCAGCACCCTGAGAATTCATTTTCAAACATTCTCTCCTAGTTGCTCATAGTTTATATCATTTAGGTCCTTAAGCTTTCTCAGTACATAGTTCCTCTCCTTACTTTGCAGGCCAGCACTTCTAGAGTGGGACCACAATGAAAGCTGAACCTAGTGATTTTTCCAGTTTTCAGGATGGGAGAGGAGGCTGAGTACTGCTGTGGAGGCCACTTGCTTCATTCTAAGCATTTTTAGCATCATCTAACAAGAGCCTCCAATATTGTCTAAATAGGGAAATGGGCTAGAGATTTCAGGGTAATCTGAGCATTGAAGGTATCAAACAAATCTGCAAAAAACCCCACTGTGCCATGTTGTAGCAGTGAGAGGAGAGGGAGGGGGTGAATTCCTTTGTGAGGTCCCATTTTACCTAAAAAGAATTCTGCTGTGACCAAATGCACCTGTTTTTCAAACTTTAGCATTTACCACCTGGAGGGCTTGTCAAAACAGATTGCTGGCTCTCAATTCAGAGTTCTGATTAGGTAACTCTGGGTTCAGTACTAGTTTTGCATTTCAGGTTCTCCTGGGATGTTGACACAGTGGTTCAGGGACCAGGAGAACCACTACTCTGGAGAAAGCAGGGGCAACTTTGAATCCCTGGCAGCTAACACACTCAGCATTTGCGGGGTAGATGTACCAGCTTGGTAATTTAAATCCGGGGAGCACCAATTCACCCAGTACAGTTAGTGCTACATGTGCCTAAGTGGTGTTGAGACAACCATTCTGGAAGGATGGGCCTCAATAATCCTTGTCATTCTGAGCAAATGGGATTTTTTAATAACAACATTTCTACAAGAAACTCTACATGTTGAGTCTTGAACATATGTAACACTCAAAATTAGTATGGATACTTTTATTCTTCTAAACGATATAACAATGAAACTTTGGAAGTTTATGGGCGTCCCCCACCCCCCGCCCTGCCACTTCATTAGTTTACATCATTTTTTGTTTTGTTGGTTCTCTTGGCAATGAAGAAATACTTGCCTAAACTGAATCACGTGTAAGGCAAACCTGAACTATGTTTGAGTTCTCCCTCCTAATGGATCATTAGTTCAGGGACCATCTATTGTAAAATATTGTAAAAAATAAAACCAACCTCTCTATGAAAATGAAGGATGAGTGCAGTGCTTCCTTATTCTTGAGAAAGTGAAAAGAGCTTTGAAATTAGAATTAAGAGACAAACCATAGCAGTTCAAGGCACTGACATATGTTGAGCAACAGTAGGCAACATCAACAACAAAAAACTCAGTGTTTTTAAGAGAGAAACAATTTCCCAGTCATGTGGCTTCATACAAGGAGAGGGCTGCTTGAAAATTCAGTGGTAACTCTTGGATTGGCGTCTCAAGCCTATTAGTGTGGGGTTAATTCCATCTTGAACTTATCACACAGAAATGCAGGTGAGTTACTGTTATTCTCTTTTTAACTGCAGATGGTAGCACATCAGGGTAAGTGACGAAAGCAGTATTCCTTGAAAGAGCTCAAAGTCAAACGTATTTTCAGGCAATATTTTCATTAGTTAATGGCCGTATCATTAGTTAGTGAGGTTTATTAAGCACTCTGAATCAAGAGAGGAAGGTGAAAGTCATTAAGGAGAAGGAAAGAACAATTAGAGAGAGATACTGGGGCTGAGGTCTGGGAGTTGGGGTAACTGAGGGAGGTTGAGAGAGCAAGCAGGACAAGGGGGCCAGAGATTGGAGGTGGGGTTGTGGGAGCAGCTACTGAAGGGGAGGTGGAAGGGGACTGAGAAAGAGAGGAGTGTATTAAGGATGAACCTGACAGAGACACATTAGATACAGACAGATGGACAAAGCAAAGGTAAGCTCCAGGGGTGGCAGGCAGAGTAAAGTGGAATAGTGTGTGTGTATTCTTTGAAAGGAGAGGGAAACTTTTCTAGGCAAATTTACATTATAAATTCACCAAGCAACATAAGGTTTATCCTTACTGTTAAATGTTGACTCTACTATGTCCTAGTTGACATGAGACTTGGCTTGGGGACTGAGATCCTGAGAATCTCCTCTCCTGGTGTTGCTTTACTGCCTAGTACTCTGTTTGGCTTTCTCTTGCTGCTTCCTGTTGATCTTCAGGGATTATGCCAAGAGATGTTTTCTTTCCAAGGAAGCTTTGGGAAAAACAGTATTGTGATCATTTCTATTTGAGAGAAAGAAGGAATTTGGGAAGTTTTAGGTTAGTAATTTTTTCTTATCTATGGTAATAATCCACTTCATGTACCTTTTTGTTTTATTACCAATTATATGCATTTATTTTATATATGTAAAATTATTAGAGTCTAGTACATACTAAACACTCAAATTTTGTTTCTTTTGCAAATTTCAATTTTTTTGTGTGTGGTATCACCACCTACCTACCCACCCATGCAGGGGTCAATCCATGCCTCTAACCATGTTCATTGCTGAGTTTGCACATCCTTCCTTTGTTTTTTTTTTTCTCTGACTTTCTGATTAGCTTTCTATCATGTGTGCATCAGCACACATGTAACCTATAGTATTTGAAATAAACTTTTAGCATCCAATATTGTGAAATATTGGCTTATTTTTTTCAAAGGGGAAATGCAGATTTGTTTATTTTTCTTCTCCAACTTGTGTGTCATTCAATCCAGACCATGGAATTCACTGCAAAGAGAGAAGCCTAAGATTTTGGCTTCTTCTCAACCTGAGACCTTCAAATAATCTGCACGATTTGACCTGCCTCCTCTCCACTCCAAGTATGGCTCCTCTCTCTCTAGGAGAGTTCCTTGGGATATTAAACTCTAGTTGCACTGACCTTTTCTAGATGGATTGTTTCTTCTTGTTTCAAGAGGCCACATCTTCATATTTAGACAGTATTTTGGTATTTACTTATGATAGTTCATTTGCCTGAAATGCTTCTCCCAATTCTTCTGTCCACAAGCCCTTACCACTATAACTTCTCAAATATATCTATAATATTTTTCCTTTACCACAGTTGCTATGATCATATCAAAATACCTATTTGCATTAATATTTACGTAACATCTCCCTTTGTCACTAGGATTTAAGTTTCAGGAAAATCCCTCTCTTCATCACTAGCATGGTGCCTGGAATACAACAGGTGCTTGGAGAAACCATTAAAGAAGTAATTCAGTTAAGCAATTAAAGTGCAATTCTGTACCAGCCAATATGTCTGGACCTAAAACTAATACTGCATGTGACAATGACAGAATTGTTCATTGTGTAAATTACATTTTATTGAATCAGGATAAACTCATTGAGGAAAAATATTCTTTTCTTGAGTACTTTGAAGATGGACTCAGTTAAATATTTATGATTCCTTCATTTATTGCCAGATTTCAGAGTATAGATTTCTCTCATTATTATATACTAATTTAAAATACTAGTAACTTCCCTTTTCCTCTTAAAGGTGGGTAGAGACATTATGTACAACCACAAGACTTGAATCCTAATTAGAATATGTAGTCCATGTTTGTATAAATGTCGAAATATACTCATCATGTATACCTAAAAAGAACAAATAAAAAAATTACTGTTCCTGATACATATGCTCGAAAATTTCATGTATCTCAAGACTGTGATGGTTATGCGATTGTAAGTTTACTTTGTAAGTTGGTATGATATAAATGTTGCTGCCCCCTGCCCAGAAAAAGAGGTGGGTGGAGAGGGAGGAGAGAAAGAGGACAAGAGTTATAGGCATTTTCCCTCAATTTTAAAATCATTCAATGATGTAAAATTCAATTCACTCCTACAAGGTATTGATATTAAACTTCAAGATAACATATTCATATATATTAATTTGCATATCAAAAATCCAACCTACAATATCATCTAAGTGCAAAATTTGTTTTGCACACCTAACTCCAAAAAACCATATTGGCCCTCCCTTGTAGCAAGTCTTTTTACAATGGAAAGGCAGTTCAGTCTCTTGAATTATTATCCTTTTTTTATGTCAAGCTTTACACTTCAATCTCTGGTGAAGTTTATTCAAAAACCAAGATTCCTGAGCTATGTCTGCGAAGTCCTGATTGATCAAATATAAAGGTAAAAAAACGTATAAGAACATTACACCCTACAAGAAAAGTATGAGAATATAAGTGGAGGTCCTCTGTTAGGAAAATAAGGAAAATGAGGCTTTGGGAGGTTGTGATTTTGGTCAGGGCTATCGCTACTAAGACCCATAGAGAGGACTTGAACCCAGGGCTAATCCAATGGTGACACTTGTACTTTGTCTAACACACTCTGGAACCACCTGCTAAACTTCAGTGGCTATGGTTTATCTAAATGTTAGAATTAAAAAAAGATTTTCCTGAATTATATGTGGCTAGCTTACTGAGGATAATGGGCTGGGTGACATTTTCTAACTCACTACCATGGCTTTTGTGTCTTGTACCATTTGACTAAAAAAAATTTTTTTGACATTGCATACTCTAATAATAGAACCTAGTTCAGTGGTCTTTGAAGAAAGGTGTAATAAAGTATAGATTTGTAAGTTCCCAAACTGCTTTTAATCTCTGACTGCTACCTCACTTCTAAATTGGGATTTTAGTGCCCACGCTACTTAGAGGTGACCAGGTGACAGTGTTTTGGTCCGTGAGATGTAAACAACAGTGCAACCCTGATCATCACTGTGTGCCTTATAGGTAAATGTGCTGCCTGGACTGTCCTTTGACAGAGAGTCAATATGTCAGCATGATAGACAGCAGCACAGAAATTCAGAACACACCTGGATCTCAGATGCTTGCCCCTCAGCACCAGAACTGGACTTTCTGCTTGCAGAATACTTGCAAGGAAAGAAAATGCACCCCCTATCAGTTTAAGAGTCCATGAGTAATAGGGCTATTCTTTTAACTAAATGTGTTCCTCTGTGATGTGAATTTTGCTAAATAAAGCAAGTTACACTGTGAGCCCCCTCCCAGGTCTGGATTAACATTTTTTCCTACCATACTTAAAACTGAACCTTGAAGATAAGGGGAACATGGGCATGATTTTGAAGGGATGAGCATGCAATTCATTTTTCAATATATTCAACCACACTTTATGGGACCCATTAGTCTCTTAGCAAGTATGCTTCCTTGTGAATATAAATGAAAATTCTCAGAGATTTGATAACAACATAAAATAAAAGCAGTTCCCAGGTCACCTTATATTTATAACCTGGCCTGTATTAGGGATGTTAGCTCTGTAACATTAGTATTAATCATAACCCACTTTCTGCCATGAAAGACATCATCAAAGTATTCGAACCAAGGCCACAATGTCACTAGAGGAAAATTCTGATGACAGATGTGCTCCTCAGCTTTGTTACTCTGCTGCTACTTCTATGAGGAGACAGATGGGTTCCCAAGGTACTCATTTGAAGTGGGACAGCTAGGCTGGAAACTATTCCATCCATCATTCAGCAACTGGGGTCCCTGCAGCCAAGCCTCACTGTACATTGCCTTACCCTACCACCCATTCATGTAGGAACATGGAAAAGCTACTTCATCCACAGTGAGCAAGACTGTATCACCTGTAATTGATAAGCTGCAGCCTGATTTATCATTTCTGGGTGTGCATGTGCAGACACCACTGAAGGGCAACCCTTCTTTGATGAGCTGAGACTCAGATTTTCCAGAATAAAGCAGGTATGAATGAATTAGAGTGTAATTTAGATGCATACCATCAATGAGGTGGGATTTTTTAGGTGTGCATTAATGAACACTAAAAAACATTTAATAGTCATTTTTACATGGATATAAAATATAAATACATTTAGCATGTTACATTCTTTACCTAGTAGTGTTGTATATGAATATGTGTATATATTTATTTAAGTATATAATTACATATCCAGTATGTGTATATATGTGTATACAAGTAACCACATTTATATATTTCCCCTTGGAAGTATACTTATTTGAGTGAATAGTGTTTTAAGTATCCAATTCTATAGACTGTACATAGATTTAGCCAAATTTTTGATGGTGGTACATGAATAACTAGTGTTTGGGAAAAACTCAGTATTAAACCATTTGTTAAACTCTAAGAATGGCATTTGGGAGGAAGAGATATAATTAACAGAGAAGATAATGCAAACATCAGATGATCACAGAGGTGAAGATGTGGAGTAGCTATTTCAGATAGACAGAATCTTACCTAAATGAACTTAAAAGGCCTCATAAAAATGAACTGCACAATCAGTTCTTCAAATGCATGCTGAATTGAATGCAGGGCATTTGTAAGGCATTGAGTTAATGGTAGAAATGGCACCAAGATGTCTATGGTACATTGATGTTTTCTGATTTTAAATCCTTTGGGTATAGGCCAAAAGACTTAAAATCAGATTACTACAGTGATGCAGCCACATCAATGTTCATAGTTGCTCAATTCACAATAGTTAGATTGTGGAACCAACCTAGATGCCCTTCAATAGATGAATGGCTAAAGAAACTATGGTATATATACATGATGTTTTCCATGATTGTATAAAGATACAAGAAAAGTTTCCATGGAACTCTCCAGTGACTTCCTGCCCCATTTTAAGAAAACCCATCTCTGTACTGTTCTGATAGGGTTGCAACCTGAGCTCCACTTTCACTTCCCGGCCCTCTGCCATCTGCCCTATGGTTTCAGCCATCCTGGTATCCTTTCCTGTTCTCCATTGCTCAGTGTTTGTTCCCACTTTGGGACCTGGAGTCCAGATGCGCTTCATACCTGGAATCTTCTTTCCCATGTTTCCACAGTACTGATTCCTCTCTACCATTTCTGTCTTCATTAACTCAATTTTCATGGCCCATCTGAAGAATCTCTTCCTCCTTTCTTCCCATGTAAAAGCTTATTATCTAGTTTATTTTTCTGATTGCCTTTCCAAAACTTACCCTATCTGAAAATTCCCTTAGGTATTTACGTGCTACCTATATTACACAGGATAACAAAAACTTCACCAAGGATCCAGTCTTGGTTAATGCTCTCTTCCTTTGATACTGAAAAATTTTAAAATAAGACCTGACATATATTAAGTACTCACTAATATTTTAAAATCAATGAGTGCAAAGCACGCATGATACTGCAGGGGAAAACTACAAAAATATCTTGGAGTGGAATAAGTATGTCTGATAGGGCCAACAAAAAGCTTCACAATGTGAAAAGAACTTGGCAGAATTTCAACAGGCTGGGCTTGAAGAAGGGAATTTTGTTTGAAGAGGAGAGTCAGATGATCTAGAGCTTAGAGAAAAGAATTGGATAAATTGGGGGATATTCAGAAAAGGCAGAAGAATCATGGGCTCCAAGCCCTGTTAAGATGTTAAAATACAAAATATCCTACTCTAAAAGCATAACCATTTGTCCTCTTGCTATCATCTAGCCAGTCTGAGACAGTAGCATGAGTTCTATCTCCACAAGCATCAGAAGCTCTGCAGCTTCAGTTGTAAATATATCAGCCTCATTATCCCTACATCTTTCTGGGGACTTTGGGGAGGACCATGTCATAGAACAAGGCCCTGCATGTTGTGGCCCTGTCTCATGCTTCATGATTGTATGGAGCAAGAGGAGTCTCATGTCTCACTGAGCCCAGATTTCCACACATGTATAGAGAAGGGCATCAAAGGCCTCTGCTAGCTCTGAAATTCAAGGATCAGGGAAGAATCTCGGTGTCAAATATCAGGGGCATTTGTTAAATTTCTTAAAATTTCTTGTCCACTAAGAAGTGGATCAAGCCAAGGCATTCCCATGGGATGTGGCTAGAAAAGGTTAAAATTAAAAAGATGAAAAATGCTGGTGAGTCAGATCAAGGTGCTAGCAGAGATGATGGTGAAAAGTGGCTGCCTTGGAGATAGGTCTTAAAGGTGTATCTGGTAGGAATATTCCTTTATCTATAGTAGGTTTTACATCTCAGTGGCATTCAGGAAAATAACAGTGAATATGAGTGAAATACCAGTAAAATACCAGTGCTTTGTTAAGCATGGAGCAGGATTCAGTGATGAAAGTGAAGGCCAGTCCAGTGTCCTTTGAGTCACTGTTTCTGAGTTTGTACACATTGCAGCTTGTATAACTCCTTGATATTCATTATCTAATATGGTCCAACAATTTTCAGGGAGAGAGGGAAACACTTCATTTCATGTAGTTTATAGGGTAAAAAAAAAAAAAAGAACTAAGATCATACCTGATGAATAGTTAGGGTTGGACTTAAATTACAGCCACTTATTCCTCTGTAGTCTCTTGGGAACAGAAGGAGCTATTCTATGGTCAATGACAACCCACCTCAAGACAGGCCATAAATTGTCTTCACTGTTTCAAAGTAGCATACATAAACTTTGAAATCACAGAATCCTGTCTTTGCCTAATTCCCCTCTAGGTTTTATAGGAATCAATAACAGAATCAGAAACAATGAAGTCTTTTTTTAAAATATATTCTTAGTTGTAGATAGATGCAATACCTTTTAAAAATTTATTTATTTATTGTATGTGGTGCTGAGGTTTATAACCAGTGCCTCACACATGCCAGGCAAGTGCTGTACCATTGAGCCAAACACCAGCCAACAATGAAGTCTTGAAAGGTCTTTTAAAGACATGATGCCCTGATGTGTATCTTTAAATGAGGCAAATGGCTGTAGCTGGTCCTTAGGGAGTCAGAACATCATTTCATGACCTCCTGGAGAACATTTTCTCCTTGAATTTCACTCGCTTGGATGTTTTATGAAAATGTTTATATTGCCTGGAATCACTGGTCCAACAGTACTGAACCTAGAAAATTATCTCCATTTGATATCAAGATTGCAGAAATAAAGGTAGATGATTATTTCCAGAACAAGCCTATAAAGTTGGGATTTACTGGTGTTGAAACCAACAAGTTCTCTCCATTTGGTTTTATGACTGTAGAAATAAATTTAGGCCTATAAACTTGGCCTTCTACCAGTTAAACACTGCATTTGCTATAATTTCATAGAGAAATACTACACTCCAGACCAAAAATCCTTCTACGTAGAATTACCACCTTACAGTACCATCTTTTATACTTCTATTTCTTTAGGAAAAACATCAGAATTTATAAAATAGTGTTTTAAAAACCAGAAATCTTCAAGACACAGAGAATTGCATTGAGCAATAATCTGATCAAAGAAATTGGATTATAAGGATCACATCTTGAATGTGTGCTAGGCAGGAATGTGGTTATATATTTGGAATATCTCTGAAGAGAAGCTTTGGAAAAATCCTTTTCATTTTTTAAGAATTGGCAAAGTAGCAGTGGCTGTTCACAGACTGCCTAGATCGTATGTAGACTTTTTAGAAGGTTGGAAAGTCACCAAAAAGACAAGTATCAAGGCAGTTAGTGGGTGCCAACTCCTTGACTCCATCTTTAACTTGCCATTCTTCCCCTTTCTTAAGTAGGTCCCTGTCATATGGGAAATGCTCTGCTTTCTAAGTACAGTGTGGGCTACAGGGTTTAAATGTTGAGCTGAAATGGATCTTCCATGTAAATTTAGTATCTTACATACATTTACTGGTCTCTGATAGAAACTGAAACATCTGTTGAGTTACAAGAATGTTCACTTTCCATAGGGCCTTGTCAAAATTCTATGGAGTTCTCCTTGGGCTCCACCCCACCCTGGGCCTCTTGAAGTCAGCTTGGAGCTGATGTTGAGCAGATGTTGAAAGACCAGAACACCTGGGGCACAGGTTCCATATTTTAAGGAAATTGGTTCAAGGGGAAAATAGGCTCCTTCATAGAAGGGAACATGTCAATCATATCTCAGTAAGAATGGGAGGGGTGAGTTGGAGGGCTTTGCTTAATGCTCTCAGACCAATGAGCTATGGGACCATTTGTTGTAACTAGCTGGGCACCAAATTTGTTCAGCTACCTGAAAGAACATGTTCCCCCAAGTATGAAATAAAGACTCCAGGGACTGCATTTGTGTCCATTTGGATAGCAGAAGAGGAAAAGTAAGATCTTATCCAGGCCTCTGGATCCTTGTAAAGTTAAGAAATAACTTTCTGGAACAATTTTAAATATTCAGGATAATGTAACTTGCTTATGTTTTTTCTAACACACAAAAATTCAAGGGACTTTGCACAATGAATATGTGGTTTTACTGTCACTAGGATGGTTTTTGATCTTTCTATGAAATAATGATTTTTCTGACCAAGAGTGATGTCATATTCATTTTTTCCAAATACCTAAAAATGTTTAGAGTCAGAACATCCAGGGATATACTATGTTTTCTATAAACATCTGTTATTGCCCTTCCATGATATTTGCTCCTGATTAGAAGACAGTCATCCCTAGAAATGAAAGCTTTGTATCAATCATTTTGGCCATTTTATCCTGGAGAAGGAAAAGCTAAGTATCCAAGATGGGCAAGAAAATTAGTAGCTGCCAATCTATGACCAGTGGTCTTAAATCAAAGCTTAGTCACAAAGCCAACCTGAATTGTTGGTCAACTGTGCTTCTGTGTCAAGCCTTGAACTGGTAGTGAGATCCAAGAACTGTTGCTTCCCTTGCCTGCACCTGGCACTAGCAGAGAGGCAGCCTCCATCTCCCACAGCTTTCTGTAACTCAGAGGAAACATCAAACATGACTAAGGGGTGGAAATGAAGAAAAATCCTACAACCAGATGCTTCTCTTTGTTCTTCAGTAGTGTTAATTTCGGCACATTTTCTGGCATGGGGACGAGCGTTAGAGAAGAATCATTTACTAAAAAGATGTAAAATATTTCTTAGTGAAAGCCAAAGGCCATAATCAACTGTTGCTATGGGGGAATAAAAAGAGCATTGCCTCAGATTTGAGAGACTTCCAGAGATTGCATGTGGGGGAGAATCCAACACACAACTTTGAGTAACAACAGGAGACTATCATTTAAAGGGATTGTGTGTATGTGTGGGGTTGTGGAAATAATATTACCAAGAATGGTGAATTTCACCATGGTGAATGGTTTTCTTATTTAGTGAACATTTATTCAACACTGTGAATCATGTCTTGTGCTGGGATTGCAAAGGATCACGAAATATTGCTGTGCTTTTTCAAAGGTTCGCAATATTGTAGATGGAACTAAACTTTTGTAAGTAACATATTCGTTCATTATATCAGCATGAAGTACTTGTGTTAGTCAGTTTTTTGTAATTGTGACAAAGTACCTGAGATAAACAAGTTAAAAGGAGAAAATATTTATTTTAGCTCATGGTTTCAAAGGTTTAGCCCAGGGTCAGTTGGCTCCATTGTTTTTGGACCTGTGGTGAGGTTGAACATCATAGGGAGATACTCATGGTAGAACAAAGTTGCTCACCACAAGATTGCTGAGAAGCAAAATGAGAGACAGGAAGAGCTAGGGCCCTCCTATCTCCTTCAAGGGCACATACTCAGTGACCTCACTTTCTTCCACTAGGCCCTACCTCCTCAAAATTGCACCTCATCCCAGTAGTGCCGCAGACTGAAGATCAAACCTTCAACACATGGCCTTCAGGGGAACATTGAAGACCCAGACCCTAACAAGTACTTTTGCTCAAGTTCTTGATTTTGAACCATTCCATTCAGGGAACACTTGATGGATATCCATATATACTACATGGCTATATAATTTGTCTCAATAATGAACTCCTAATGTAATATGAAGGGCTAATATTTATTGAGGTTTAGTATGTATTTTACTTATGTTTAACCCTTTGCCAAAACCTTTTGGATAGGACCTATCCTGAGGAAATTAGAAGAAGTATAATAACATGCTCAAGTTTCTGTAGTAAGTTCAGAGAAAAGCTGTGATTTGAATTCAGTCTGAGTCTAGAACCAGTGTTGGGAACCATTAATCTGTTTCCTCTGTCATTTAAGTTCTATCCAGATTTTGCCAGTTAACATACATCGTAGAGAGAGCAGAATCATTTAGGAAAGGAAGCTTAAACCAGATACCAACTTCCCATAAATAATAAATATTCATGAGTGTATGATACAGTGGAGATGGCAACATCATGCCCACATCTCTTATGTTTGTTGTCCCCAAATGAATTCCTTACTGGGTCTATGTCCTGTCTCATTGTTGGAACCAGTTATTTGCTCTAAGTGACATTCCAGTGACTTGATTATACAGAGACATTGTCCCTGATTCTCTTGCAGGACGATTTTCAAGAACGACTAAATTTTATTCAGTCTGGCTTCTATTGCCTTTCTTATGTGGCTTCTGTCCTCAATTCAGATCCCAAAACTTGCCTACAAACATCAAAAGTGTCTGGATTATAGATTCTCTAAGGTCTACAAGGTGAAAGGCAGCCATGTGTCCATCCACCCTTAGGAGGCCATGCTGGACATCACCAATCACAAGATTATTTCCTGTTGGCTCCAGGTTAGCCTCAAAAGACCTCTCAACACAATTTTTACCATTTCCATAAGAGAAGGAAAAAAAATATATATATATATAATAATTTTATACATATAAAATTATCTCAAGGGTTTACTGGAGGCAAAACCTTCCATTCTGCTGTATTCAAGTTTGTCAGTCCTAGATGAATGATTTTCAACATTTGGCCTGTCTCAAAATTAACTGCAAGTATTTTGTTAAAGCCGGATGCTGGATTTCATGCTAGAGCACCTGGTTCAGTATGTCAGGGCTAGGGCGAAGGGATTTGTTTCAAGATGATGCTATAATCCTGGGCCAGGTTTCAGACTTTGAGAACCACCATTGTTTAATGGATAATACTACAGTTGGGATCATGGGATCAAGAGATTGCCTGTATAAATGTAAACTCCACCACCTTGGGAGGGCTGTGGCTTTGGACAAGCTCTTGAACTTCTGGGTACCTGCAATCCTTCATCTTTTATGTAAAATGTGGTGGGTGGACCTCTCAAAGTCTGTGTCAGGAATAAGTGAATCGTTATATGTTCAGTACTTATAAAAAGTTCCTGGGAATTAAAAGGTTTACCAAAAAAGTTAACTAATACTATTTATTTATTTGGCTGTTGACTTAGTTCAGAAATCTGTACATGGAAATTACCCAAATGATCTGTGTGTTGTAATTCAGCATCCAGATAGTGACATATCTAGCCTGTAAGCCCTATTAAGCAATGGAAGGTAGTGAGATATAAGAGAATGTATGAGTTTACTGTTCTTTTAGGAGGAATTTTTTGTTGTTGAAGCATTTATTCATATACTGTAGTATGAGAATTTGAGTTTTTGGTTGTCAAATTGATGTACAAACAGGCAGATTGTTGTCAAGTTGCTAATGCTTGGAAAAAAACTCAACCTTGTCATATGAAAGACTAAACTGCTAAAACATCCTTAGCACTGTTTCTTAATGGTACAGGAAACTGTTTCTCTTTACATCTATGGAAAAATTTTGAAATAATTGTGCTGTCACCAGATGTGGCTTGCTTTTATGACAGGCGTTTCTCCTTTTGATGATTGAAATCTGTCTTCTGAATTATCTTGCTCCTTTCATCATTCCTTCATGTATCTACCATTGTGCTTTGACTCTGATATTCCTCCTGAGCCCCTCAGCTAGCAATTGCATATGGTAGTTAAGAAATTGATTTTCAAGAGTCTTGTGTACCATCATGGAGGTTCTCACTATAGGGTTGGCTTTTGATCTAAACTTAAAATCAGAACTCTGAAATCAGTAGAGTTCTTAATCCTAACTTAGAAAGGTTAATTTTCTTTAGTAGTCAACTTTCTTTTACTATAATAAAATGCCTGACATAGTCTATTTATTATGGCTTATTGTTTTGGAGGTTCAATTTCCAAGATTGAGTGGGCCCACAGGATGGGCCTCTGATGATGTTGGCACATCATGGTAGGATTGTGTCAGAGCAAACTGTTGCATTTCAAGTCAGGAAGCAGATAGAAAAGACTGATAAGATCCCACTGTCCCATTCTAGGATATACTTACAGTGACTTAAGGCTCCCATTAGGCTCCACCTTTCCTCCACCTTCCAGTACTGTGATTCTGTGGATCAAACTTCTACATAGGGACCTTCAAGGTTAACTCATCCCAATCATAGCAGTTGGATATTTATCAAATTGTTTCTTGAAAATAAGAAAAATCCATAATGTGTGATTGTTGTGGAAGGAAACTTACCTACTTTTAAAAAAATTTGTTCTGATTAGTTAAACATGACAGCAGAATGCATTTTGACTCATTGTACACAAATGGAGCACAACTTTTCATTTCTCTGTACATGATGCAGAGTCACCATTTGTGCATTCATACATGTACATAGGGTAATAATGTCTGTCTCATTCCACCATCTTTCCCACCCTCAAGCTCCCTCCCTCCCCTCACTCCCTTCTGCCCAATCCAAAGTTCCTCCATTCTTCCCTTGCTCCCCCCCCCCCCCATTATGGATCAGCATCCACTTATCAGAGAAAACATTTGACCTTTGGTTTTTTGGGACTGGCTTACTTTGCTTAGCATGATATTCTCCAGCTCCATCCATTTACCTGCAAATATCATAATTTCATTCTTCTTTAAGGCTGAGTAATACCATTGTGTATATATACCACCATTTCTTTATCCATTCATCTGTTGAAAGTAATCTAGGTTCCACAGTTTAACCATTGAAAATTGAGCTACAATACACATTGATGTGGCTGTGTCCCTGAAGTATGCTGATTTTAAGTCCTTTGGGTATAGACTGAGGAGTGGGATAGCTGGGTCAAATGGTGGTTCCATTCCAGAAACTTACCTACTATTAAGAATGGTTTCTGAATTTCCTATTGCAAATGTCGCAGTCTGAAATGGTATAACATGGCTTGGCCTATGAATTCATAGTGATTTCCACTTATGACTTGCAAACTGCATCTCAGTTCTCATTGATTGTTCTGACTTTCAGAGGACTGGCAGAACATCTTTGGCAGCCTTTGTCAGGCAAAGTATCTACATAAAAGTACTCAAATACATGTCAACTCTGATTATAGTGTGTGGCTAGTCTCTTCAATAGGCAAAGATAATCCCTTCTTTCATATGCTTCTCATTTTCCATCCCCAATCCTCTTGGGTGGAGTTGAATCCTGCAGGCAACTGAAATACCACATATTCACATACAGAGACTTTCAAAAAGTATATCAAGGTCAACCCAGAAGATGTTTTAAAACTTAAAAATGTTGCAATATTAACATAAAGTATGGTTGTAGTTTTTAAGATGTAAAGACTTTATTACTTCTCATTACAGAGAGGTAATTATGTGCTATAAATCAAACCGCCTTTCTCTCCTCCCAAATATATTGTCCACAAATAGCAAAATATATAAATGAGTAGTTAGCCACTAAGATAGCTGTTTTATGTACCTAGCAGACATGTGGCAAAGACTTGCATTGCATTTTAGTTGAATTAGGTGATGGTGGCCAGAGCTGAGGGAGAAAATGCTTATAGTATGTTTTCATTACTCATCATACCATCTGTGTGCCCAGGTGATTTCCATGCCATGGAAGCCTTGAGCTCAGACTTTAACAACATGCTTATCTGCAAGTTTTCCACGTCCTGTCAATTCTGATATATTCCAGCAGGATAACAGCACCTCTAAATGACTCAATTTTTAAAATGTTTTGTGAATTTTATGAGCCATCGCATGGTCTTTGTGGTTGTCTGTGTGGAATGTGGATGACACGACTTTGTCCTTCTCCATTACTGCACCTCCTTTTCTTGTTGAGTCAGTGTATCTCAATTATACAGAAAGATGGTTTCACTGTGGCATATTCACTCATACATGAAAACATAAGTTGATGAGTTTCACTTCCACTACACTTTCTTCCCTCGATCCCTTCCCTCTAATGGTGACCCTCTATATTCATGGCATCCCCCTTTTTTCCCACTTAGGTTCTACGTATGAAGAAGACTATTCAATACCTTTCTATGAATCTGACTTATTTCACTCATAATTATAATACCAAATTCCAATACTGCAAATGACATAATTTTTTTCATTATGATTGAATAAAACTCCATTGTGTATATGTAACATATTTTCTTTATTCATTCATCTGTTAAGGGATACCTAGGCTGATTCTATAACTTAGCTCCTGTGAATTGTGCTGATATAAACATGGGTATGCATGTATCTCTGTAGTATGCTGACTTTAATGCCTTCAGGTATATACCAAGAACTGGTATAACTCAATCATCTGGTAATTTTACTTTAGTGTTTTGAAGAACCTCCATACTGGTTTCCATAGTGGCTGTACTAATTTACATCCCCAGCAACAGTGTATAAGAGTGCATTCCCCAATGTCCACGCAAGCATTAAGTGTTATTTGTATTTTGATGATTGATTCTAACTTGAGTGAGTGACACCTCATGTACTTTTGATTTGCATTTCCTGATGACTAAAGTTTTTCATAGTTACTGTCCATTTGAACTTCTTTGGAGAAGTGTTCGTGAGTTCATTTGTCCAAATGTTGATCAGCTCACTTACTTTCTAATGTTGAGTTTTTTAGTTTTTTATACAATCTGAATATTAATTCTCTGTCAGAAGAGTAGCTGGCAAAGGTTTTCTCCCATTCTATTGTCTTTTCACTGTTACTTCCTTTGCAGTACAAAAGTTTTTTAATTTGATGTCTTCCCATTTATTAATACCTCTTATTTCTTGAGCTATAGCTTTTTTATACACCAATAATGAATCAGCTGGGATAGAAATCAGGAAAATAATTCCATTCCCAATAGTTCCAAAATAAAGTAAATTCCTAGAAATAAACCTAACCCATGAGACAAAAGAGCTCTGAAAATTATAAGGTACTGGGCTGGGGATGTAGCTCAGTTGGTAGAGCGCTTGCCTCACATGCACAAGGCCCTGGGTTCAATCCCCAGTACCACCAAAAAAAAAAAAAAGAAAGAAAGAAAAAAAAATTATAAGATACTGAAGAAAGAAATTGAAGAAGACACTGGAAGATGTTAAGTCTTCCTATGTTCATGGGAATACAGAATTAATATTGTTAAAATGGACCTTTGACTGAAAAGCAATCTGATTCATTGTGAGCACTCTAAAAATACCATGATATTCTTTATAGAACTAGAAAAAAATAATCCTAAAATTCATATAGATGAACAAAGACTCATAATAGCCAAAGCAATCCTGAGCAGAGAGAGCAATGCTGGAGGCCTCACAAAACCTCTTTTCAAGTTATACAGAGCCATCCTAAAAATAGCAGCACGGCCTTGGTATTAAAACAAACAGGTAGACCAGTGGAACAGAACAGAAGATGCAGAAGCAAACCCACATCACTGCAGTCATCTGATTCTTGACAAAGGTACCAAAAACATGCCTTAGAGAAGATAACCTCTTCAACAAGTGGTTCTTGGAAAACTGAATATCCATAGATTAAAGAATGCAACTAGATGCCTATCTCTCACCCTGCACAAAAGTCAACTCAATATGGATCAAGGATCTAGGTATAAGACCAGAAACTATGCAACTGTTAGAAAAAAAAAAAAGAAAAAAAAAAAGAAAGGCACTTCAATATGTAGGTGCAGGCAAAGACTTCCTGAATAAAACCCTATAGTTCAGAAAATAGGAAGAAGAATCCCTCCACCTCTGAAACTAAGGAGTGAAGCATGGAGGACAACCCAATGAATTTCACTGGGATTGCTTGTTTGATTTCACCGGTGACTCATTACCTTGTGAGAAGTATCATATTCCATGGAGATGTGACCAGAACAATTATTCCCAGGAATGTTAGGATATAACTGCAATGGTGTGAGAAAAGAGAGAACCATGTTTTCATTTATTTCTTTGCAGAAAATGGAAACTTAGAAAATTTGTATCTTCTTTTGTCTTCCTGCTCTTTTACTGTTAAGTGAGTTGTGAAAGTACTTACTGAGTGCCATTGAGTTGGGGACACAGAAGTCATTCTTTTTAAACATATCTTTCCTAATTTGCATCCATTCTGCTTACTCTGGTGTTTTCTAATAAGATGAGAATCTTGGTGAGCCCTGGCACCAAGAAAGACCATAAGTCTAGAACATGGAATCTTGAACCTGTAAGACATCCTCTAACACCAACACCCTCTTTGAGGCTTTGAAGTGAGCTCAGATTCAGGGAGATCTTGTGCTGTACCTGAACTCTCTAAAAGAAACCAAACAGATAAAATGGTAAATCAGATTGGTTATGGAGGGAGAACACTATTAAAAATGAATGGAACATCCACCAGGGAAAAATGGTCTTGAGGAACTTTTAGTGTTTTAAGCTTCTCCAAGTTTTCAATCAATCCTGGTCACTTAGTGAAATTGATAAAATGTCGTTGCAGTTCCAAAGAGGCCTTCAAGTGTATTTAGAGGGAAGAATAGCTCTGAAATTTAAGTGGAATGTTGCTGCTACAGTGCAATCACAACATATTTAAAAATATTTCAAGGCCGCTCCTTACAATGTCTGAGAGTTTAAGACAGCATGCTTAGACTGCTGATAGACTTGACATTTGCTTGAATAAATGGATCTGTGGAGCCTCCTGTACAGCCATAAGTGACCTCCAGAAGGCTCTTTTTTCTGATCTCTCTTGGATCACTTATGACATTTGTAAATACACGTTACATTTGGTTAGGAATGAGCTGTTTTAACTAGGAAAGTATTTTCTTTAGTGCTACAAATTGAATTTGTAGTAATATTGTGAGGTATCTAGCTTTTTGAACCATGAGTTCTTCCAAAGAGCTATGTCAGTCATAACATGTCTTTTCTCCCCTAATGGTGGACATCTACAGTATGCAAATACCCCAACTGTCCATTTTCTTCAAAGTCTTTCTCAAATCTACTTTGACCAAATGCAAACCAAACATAGAGGGATTAGAAAAGGAACAAAAATGACATCGTCTTAGGTCAGTCTACCTATCTGCATGATTTCTATCTTCTATTCCACTCTTTTCAGCCATCCTAAATTAGAAATATTGATTTGAGTTCATTTGTCCTTTCTGTAGTACTTAACAGATTCCTTAAAATGCTTCTGCAATGTTTTTCTCTGGACTTTTTCTCTCCTCTCCATTCTTCCAATTCTGGTCTTACAGCTGAGAGTTATTGGGGGTTCACAACAGAGCATGAGGTGAATGCCTCCCATGCCCACTTGCATACCAGTCTTAGAATAATCCTAGAAGACCATTTTTACTATTTATAGAAAAGGAAACTAAGTTTCTAAATTGATTGAATGATCAGTTCCAAGATCTGTCTGAAAATCTGGACAATTCTGAGTGATAGCATTAGGCCCTAAAATGATCTCTGGACTTCTGTCCTAAGTCAGCTAAGGTCAAGGTCAGCATAGCATTCTTTTAAGTAGTGATTTTTATCAGCTTTGATTATCTCATTTAGGAACTTCCTGTCAAGTTAAGCCTTCTGCTGAAATCCAAACCATCAATTCATAGACTCTATTTTATGTCTTGAGACTTAGGTCCCCAGAATTTGCTAATGCAAACCCTTTTCTCCATCTGAGTCTGTCTCCTTATTGACATGTCCCAGCTGCACCAGGATCCCCAGTTCCACTCCCTCATCTAATTCACTCCTTTTTACCCCTTCTTCTTATTTATTGCTTTTATTTGTTCTTCCACATCTCCAGGAACATCTCTTCTATATTTCCCTCAGGTCCCTGTTAAATGCTCATACCATTTTGAAACATTCCTTATTCATTTTGTCTCTCTATTAGGGTAACAATAGAGTCTGTAGCAAATAGACCCCCAAATCTATAAAGCTATAAATATAGTAGAAGCCTCCCATTACAATCAGCTGGTGGTATTCATACACAGAGTGGTTCCTCTGATTACATGGTGTCCCCATCCCTCAGAGTCATCTTCAGACCAGCGATATCAGCATCAACTAGGAACTTACTTGAGAAACAGTTGACAAGGCTGCATTCCAGATCTGTAGAAGCAGAAACTGTGGCAACAGTGCCCAGCATCTGTGCCTACAGATGACCTCCTGCTGATTCTGATGCACACTAAAGTTTGGGGATCACAGTTCTGTAGCTTCCTTACCAGCCCCATCCAGCTTGTGGAAATGTCAAGAGAAGGTGGGTTATGTACACTTGCTTCTTTAAGCCTTGTGCCAGAAAGGGTGCCCATCACGTCCATCTATATCTTATTGGTAGCATTAATTAAATAGCCATGGCTTAATGAAAGAGGGAGAGTGATATAAAATGGGATTCCTGTGGGCCTCATCTTGATATTAAATAGACATGTACAAACCTGAGTGTTATCTTCTTAAGAAACTGTCTTCCATTCCTGATTGTTGTTAAATATTCTTTCAAATGCAGTCTGACAGGCTCTTACAGTCTATTTCTGTGCTTCTGCCAGCTTAGTTCCTTGCAATGAACATTTTTATTATTTTTTTCCTCCATGCAGTAGTTTGATTTTCTCCGTCATTTCACTTGGTTACAGCTTGACATAAATTCCTTTCTCTATTCATTAAGAGTGTGGCCACTGCCAACTCTGAGTAGTTGCTGTAACATGTCAGCTTATTTTCTATTAGCATAAAATGGCCCAGCTGATAGGTTGGTCATTCAGAATTCAGGACATCATGGCTAGCTCTTCCTCGAGCACAGTATGAATGTGCTCGGAGTTTGTTATCTCCACACATGTTCTGCACTGATATTCTTTGGTGCTCAAATCCTGAAGGTATCCATGGATAGGGGGTGTTATATTTTGGCTTATGGTCTTAAAGAGGATGAAGTGCAAAAGCCCTCTGTAATTTAATAAATCAGGATCATTACCATGACCAGGTCCAGCCCCTGGGGAATGTTCTGTAGCATAGAGCATGACCACGTCATTACAGCACCCGGTATGTTATGCATCCCCTAATGGAAGAGAGTTTTCCATTTTCCCTGTTACGGGTTGGAGAAAAGATATTTTTATTGGGATAATTGAATATGTAATAGCTAAGGGTATAGATTAAAAATTAAACATCTATTTATAATCTTTAAATGATTTTTTCCTATAAACATATTTGACTTGTATATGGGATGATAATTTGGAATTATTCCTCCTCTTAAGCAAATCATTATAAACCAAATTCCTTTTTTTTTTTTTCCTTTCTTTGGTACCAGGAATGGAACCCTGGGGCACTCCACCATTGAGCCACATCCCCAGCCCTTTTTTGTATTTTCTTTAGAGACAGAGTCCTACTGAGTTGCTTAGGGCCTCGCCAAGCTGCTGAGGCTGGTTTTGAACTCACAATCCTCCTGTCTCAGCCTTCTGAGCTGCTGGGATTACAGGTGTGTGCCAGTATGCCCAGTTTCATTAGTCTTTTTTTTATTTTAAATTTTTTATTATTTTTACAGACTTCATTTTGATTCACTGTACACGTATGGGGTACAAATTTTCATTTCTATGGTTGTGCATGATGTACATTCATACCATTCGTGTAATCATACATGTACATAGGGTAATGATGTCTGTCTCATTCCACCCTTTGTCATTTTTGACACCACACTTTGAACCATCTCATTGTTTTCTAGCTAATATCTACTTGCCTTCTGCCTACACTGTTCAAAATACAGGTGTATTCAATCTGTGCATGAAGCAATTATTAGAATGATTGACCCTGTGTCAGTTCCTGATCACAAGACTTAAGGACAGTGTTGGATTTTTTTGTTTGAAGTTGTAATTCACCTTTAGGTGTGCATGTTTCTTTTCATAATGGATTATTTTCTAAAATTACTTAGGTGATTCTTGTGCTTTCTAAGATTTGCAACACTTGGGCCACACCCCCAAGAGCCATTCAGAGCTGTTACTTATTTGGGTCATTTTCCCTAATGGTACTCTTATGTTCCAAACAAAATAAGCTAGAGAATGCCCACTTATACCAATAATTTAAAATGCATTAAATGATATGCAAACTCTCTTTGTTGCAAAGCCATCAACCTACAAGAAAGTATAAAATCAGATGATAAACTGGAGAGGTCATCTGAGGTCTGCAGGAGATTAGAATCATCTCTCATCATTGAAGCTATGTGACCTCATCTATACTTATATCAATGCTGTGCAAAGGACATTTGTCTTCATGTTTGTCCTAAGGATATGGAATCTCTGAAATTCTGTGATTTCCCCAGAGTTCCCAGTAAAGGATGGAGCCAACACTCAGTCCCAGGTTGGTGCTACTCATGATGTTTATCTCTTCTTACAGAAAGGACGTGTTAATGCTAGTAGGCTTCTGTTTGTCATCAGAGAATAGTGATGTTTCCTCCAGTTGCCACTGAATATCTGAGCAGGTAGAAGACATTCATCTTGTGTCCCAGGAAACATGTGGACCACACACCGCTGCTGTCTCTCCACCACCAGCTCTTCTCTCAACATTCACCTGCCTTCCACCTGCAAGTGAAAAACTGACATATAAGCACACTCAACCCCCTCCACCAGTAAAAAATTAAATCTTCCTAATCTTGCAAACCTATTCTTAAAAAAATGTCTTTTAACAGATGTATTAAAATGTAAAAGTTATACATATTAATGGGATACCATGTGATGTTTTGAAACACGTTTACATTGTATAATATTTAAGTCAGGTTATACATATCTACTGGTTCCTTCAATGTTTAATATTTCCTTATAGTGAAAATATTCACAACCCTTTTTTCCTAGCTTTTGAAAAGTATTGTACAGTATTGTTATCTATAGTCCCCCTCACGTGTAATAGCACACCAGAACTTCTTAGTCCTGACTGTAGTTTTGTTTCATTGATTAGCCTTTCCCTATTCTTCCTTGCCACCCCTGTCCCCAGCTTCTGGTAACCACCATTCTACTCTCAAGTTCCATGACAACTCTTTTAGTTTCCACATGTGAGTGAGATCATGCAGTCCTTGTCCTTTTATGCATAACTTATTTCACTTAAAGCAATGATCTCCATTCCATTTGTGTTGTTACACATGACCGAATACCATTCTTTTTTATGACTGAGTAGTACTCCATTCCGTACATGTACCACATTCTCTTTATTCATCTGGCAGTTGATGGATAGTTAGTTTGTTTGCATTTCTTGACGTGTGTGAATAGTGCTGCATTAAACATGTAAACACAGATGTCTCTGACATACCGATTTTATTTCCTTTGTTTATATTTCCTGGGAGTAGTATAGGTGAATTCTATAATAATCCTATTTTTAATTTTTGAGGCATGTTCACTCTGTTTTTTAAAATGGCTGTGCTACTTTACACTCCCACCAATGATATCCAAGTGTTCTCTTTTCTGCATGTTCTTGCTAGCACTTGTTATCTTTAGTCTTTTTAGTAATAGCTCTTTTTACTAGGGTCAGGTGATATCTTGCTGTAGTTTCAATTTGCATTTCCCTAATCATTAGGGATGTGGGACATGTTTTCATATCCTTTTGGTCATTTGTTTATCTTCTTAGATCTATTGTTCATTCTAAATTTTGTTTTCTTTTGCTACTGTGACCACATCAATGCTCTAATTCACATAGTCCAACAGGAGGAAAAAGAAGTTGCAAAGATTTTTTAAATTTTTAAGATTATTATTAAATATATATTTTTAGTTGTTTATAAATAGACACAATACCTTCATTTTATTTATTTTTATGTGATCCTGAGGACTGAACCCAGTGCCTCATACTTGCTAGGCAAGTGCTCCACCACTGAGCTGCAACCCCAGCCCCCATTTATTTAATTTTGTTGCTCCAATTTCTAAAGGACATTGAAGGAAATATAGTTTAACAAGCTCTGTGACACTATACTTTCTCCAATCTTCCCAGTTTTCTTTCACCCCAAACAATTCAGAATTTCAGTATAAAACTTTTCCAAGTGCCATTTCACTTTTATTTCTCCTCTCCCCCCACCAATGAACACATGTGAATCTGAAAATCTCGGTCACTGTGGACCGTTTTCTTTCCCAGGTTCTTTTTTTAAAAAATTTATTTAATTTTTATTTTTTTTATTTTTACAGACTACATTTTGATCCATTATACACAAGTGGGGTACATCTTTTCATTTCTATGGCTGTGCATGAGGTAGATTCATACCATTCATGTAATCATGCATATACATAGGGTAATGATGTCTGTTTCATTCCACAATTTTTCATACCACTGCCCCCTCCTCCCTCTCATTTCCCTCTACATAATCTAAGGCTCCTCCATTCTTCTCTCACCCCCCACCCCTCCACCCCCATTATATATCATCATCCACTTATCAGGGAAAACATTCAAACTTTGGATTTTTGAGCTTGGCTTATTTCACTTAGCACGATATTCTCCAACTCCATCCATTTACCAGCAAATGCCATAATATTATTCTTCTTTATGGCTGAATAGTATTCCATTGTGTATATATTTCACAATTTTTTTATCCATTTATCTATTGAAGGGTATCTAGATTGGTTCCACAATCTAGCTATTGTGAATTGAGCTTCTATAAACATTGATGTGGCTGTGTTACTGTAGTATGCTGATTTTAAGTCCTTTGGGTATAAACCAAGGACTGGGATAACTGGGTCAAAAGGTGGGTCCATACCAAGTTTTCTGAGGAATCTCCACATTGCTTTCCTGAGTGGCTACACCAATTTGCAACTTTACCAGCAATGTAAATCTTACCAAAATACTGAGACAATATTTAAAAGTTGGAAATGTTCTATAAAATCTGAGTAGCTGAGATATTTTAAAATAAAAACAGAATGTCTCTTTTAAGGGAAGTGACAGTAGTGCTGAGCAGCTGCCTGCCGCGGAGAATGCCATCTCTGGCCAGGGCACTCACATCTCAGTTCCTTGTATGTCCGTGCTTCATGGTCTCTCTGATGCTCAGACTGACATATCACCATGTGGCATCTGCATCCTTGCTGTTTCCTATAATAAGACAGTTTTTCTCCCTACTCATGCTTTTATCACAAGCAGGAAATGGGAAGACTGACCAAGAAGATTATAGGTCAAAAGAAGCAGTTATTGGTAGCTATGGAAATGATTTTGCTTCAGCTCCACTAAGCCAAAACTCAGAACTGAACTCAATCATATCACTCACCCTCCTCGCTCCTGGAGGCATGTGAAGTGGTGTCCTCAAACACAGATGGACGAAATGTTCTGCTGCCTCCTTTTCCTTTGCTGCAGTTTTCTTCCAGTTCATTCTAAGACCATACCTGCCAAGCAACTCTTCTCAGGGGCTGGGAGTTGAAAATCAGATTAGCAATTTCAGGATGCCACATAGAGAGCAAGAAGGAAGAAAATCTATAAAAACCCAGAAGTACAAACAAAAGACTTTTAGTATTCAGGGTATATGAGTATAGAGACCAAATTATAGCAACACAATAAAGAACAGACTTCAGGTTATTACTAGAAATCTAGTTAATTGGGTCTTAAAAGTAACAGCATATGGAAGCCGGGTACAGTGGTGCATGCCTATAATCTCAGCACTTTGGGAGACAGAGGCAGGAGGATCACAAGTTTAAAGCCAGTCCTGGCAATTAGCAAGGTCCTAGGTAACTTAATGAGACCCTGACTCAAGATAAAAAATAAAAAGTTCTGGGAACATGACTCAGTGGTTAAGCACCCCTGGGTTCAATCCCTGGTGCCAAAAATAAATAAACAAAGAGCATATGGATTAATTCCAGGAGTTCAACACCTATAGTCCTCTTAGTCATTTGATCAATAACAAAGATTCATAAAAGTTGAGGAATTCAAAGATCACATGGATGGGACTCCCCCATGTATGTTTCATAGGACACTAGCGTTCAAATGTTCTGCACTCAGGATCCCACGGTCAAGTGAATTTGCAAAATATTTTATCATGTTTCTGGAAGAGGTGCAATATGTTTTAATATCATGAAGTTTCTGAGAAAGTCTTGTAACTAGAAATCAATTTATCTTTAGCCTAGTGCTTCTAAAATTTACTTAACCACAGAACACTTCTTTATAAATAACAGTGTTTGCCTCCCTGTGGGAAGAATATTTTACCAAAATGCCTTTTGTATTAAGCTTCTCTATTGAATACAGATTTTTTTAAAAGATGACTGTCCCTTCATGTAATTTATGTCTGACCTTCTCCCTCACTATATTGTGCAAGTACTTCATAAACCTGAACTTAGAGAATTTAAAAATTTAAAAATTTGCTTTGACCATTTTATATTATGTGTTGCTGCAGGTTTATTAGATACACCACAAAAATATGTGATTAGATACATCACAAAAAATATCAGATACATCACAAAAAAATCATCTTCCCTTTAAATGATTATCCAAAGTATATCCTTTTCTGTTCTCACTTTTTTGTAGCATGGTTTTGTTAAGTGGATTTTGTATTATTGTAAATGAGCACAGTACATGGCACATAACTGGTGTAAAGAAAACATTTATTATATAGTGCAAAGTATAGACCTTATGATAAGACATACTCCTGTGCCTCTTGGCATTTTTCCCATACAACATTTCTTGTTAAGACTTGGGTCTCGAACAGATTCTGCTTGAGGTTTCTTCTAACCACCTGTGATGTGATGAAGAGTGGGCCTAAAAGTTTGTTCCTTAACCACCCAGCAAGTACAGACTTTTATCAATTTACTCTGCATTTTAGCAAACACAGTGTACCCACTGTTTTAGTCAGCTCTTTCACCACTATCACCAAAAGAATTGACCAAAAATAAAAAGAAAGTTAAGAGGAGGAAAAGTTTATTTGGGGCTCATGGTTTCAGAGGTTCAGTCCATGGTCAGCCAGTTCCACAACTCTGAATATAAGGTGAGGCAGAACATCATGGCAACAGGGCAGAGGAAAGTAGCTTAGGAGGTGGCCACCAGGAAGCAGAGAGAGCTCCACTCACCAGGGAGAATAAATAAACCACCAAGGAACACTCCCAGTGACCCAGCTCCTCTAGCTACTCCCTACATGCCTACAACTACTACCCAG
>JAJEJO010005562.1:539164-576839 GCA_020662805.1 Glaucomys volans
ACAACAATGTTACAGCATCTTCACCAGCAGTAGATGCCATCTCTTCCAGCCTTTTTTTTTAATAATGCTGAGTCTCAAACTTAAGACCTGTGCATACTAGACAAGCATTCTTCCAGTAGATGCCATCTCAAGAAACCACTTTCTTTGCTCATGCCTAAGAAGAAATACCTCATCCACTAGAGTTTTATAAAATGGTAGCAATTCAGGCATATCTTCAGGCTCAGCTTCTAATTCTACTTCCCTTCATATTTCTACCAATTTATTCTTAAACCCCACAAAGTTACCCATTGAAGTTGGAATCAACTTCTTCCAAACCTCCTGTTAATGTTGGGGTTTGAACTCAGGGGCACTTTACCACTGAGCTACATCCTCAGACCTTTTGTTTTATTTTTTATTTTTACTTTTTAGTTTTAGACAGTGTCTTGCTAATTTGCTGAGGCTGACCTTCAACTTGTGATCCACCTGCCTCAGCTTCCCAAGTCACTGTGATTGCAGGTATGCACCACAGTGCCCAGCAACATTGATAATTTCACTCCCTCCCATGAAACATGAGTGTCCTCATTGGCTTCCATCTACAATGATAAATCTTTTCCAGATGGTTTTCAATTTACTGTGCCCAGATCCACCAGAGGATTAACCATCTCTGGCCATTATAGAATCGCAAGTTGTATTTCTTAAATAATAAGTCTTGGAAGTTGAAATGACTCCTTTGTCCATGGGCTGAACAATGGGGTTGTGTTAGCAGGCATGAAAACAGTATTCATCCCATGGATATCCCCACCAGAACACTGGGGTAACCAAGTGCAAGGTTGGTGAAAAGCAATATTTTGAAATAATTTTTTTCTAAGGAGTAGGTCTCAACAGTGGGTTTAAATATTTAGCAGGCCAGGTTATAAATAGATGTGCTGCTATCCAGGATTTCTTGTTTTATTCCCAGAGTGGAGGCTGTGTAGATTCAGTGAAGTTCTTAGGAGTCCTAGGATTTTCAGAACAGTAAGAGAACATTGGCTTCAACTTGAACTCTCCAGCTCTGTTAGCCCCTGCCAAGAGAGTCAGCCCACCTCTGAAGCTTTAAGGCAGGCATTGGCTTTTCCTCTCCATCTATGAAAGTCCTACCTGGCACCTTCTTCCAATAAGTGAGTGTATCGGAAATTAAAAATTTGTTGTCTGACAGCAAGGCCCTAATCAACTTAGTGAGACCCTGTCTCAAAATAAGAAGAACTGGGGATGTGGCCTAGTGGTTAAGAACCCCTGGGTTCAACCCCTTGAACCAGAAAAACAAAATTGTTATTTGGTATAGCCACTTTCATTAATTATTTTAGCTATGGTTTCTGGATAATTTGCTGAAACTTCTACATCAGCATATGCCTCACCTGAATGTTTTGATTATGCACTCGTCTTCTTTCCTTAAACCTCCTGTGCCAACCTCAGCTAGCTTCCAACTTCTCTTCTGCTGCTTCTTCACCTTTCTCAGCCTTCATAAGATTGAGGAGATTGAGTCTATGAATGATGCTTTGGCTTGAGAGAATCCTGTGGCTGGTCAATCTTCTCTCCTGACACCTGAAAGGTCTTCTGTGTCAGAAACAAAGCTGTTTCACTTTCTTATGTATAACTTGTCCATGTCATGCTAGAGGCCTAGCTTTCAGGCATGGTTTAGATGTAAGGTGTCTCCCAAAAGCTTATGTTTGAGAAAATTCAAGAAGGTTTGGAAGTGAAATGATTGGGTTATGAAAGCCTTAGTCTAATCAGTTTATTAATCCTCTGATAGGGAATAACAGAGTGGTCACTCTAGGTAGGTAGGGTGTATCTGGAGGATACACCCTTGAAGGACATGCCTTTGGGGTTTATATTTTGTCCTTGCTGAGCAGAACTCTCTCCCTCTGCTTCCTGCTAGGTGCCATGCTCCTGGCTTCTTTCCTTTGCCACACTCTTCTGCCATGTGTTCTGCCTCCCTTGGACCCCCCAAAATGGATCCAGCTGTCTGTGGACTAAGCCCTCTGAAAACATGAGCCCCAAATTAAAATTTTCCTCCTCTAATGGCTCTTTCATTTTTTTTAAAGAGTCAATGCTGTAGAACTTTTTTTTTTTTTTTTTAGTTGTCAATAGACCTTTATTTATTTATATGCAGTGCTGAGAATCAAACCCAGTGCCACACACATGCTAGGCAAGTGCTCTACCCCTGAGCCACCACCCCAGACCCCTCTAATGTTTCTTGTCAGGTCTTTTGGTCACAGCACTGAAAAAGCTGACTAAAACAGGTATGTTTTCCTCACTGAACATAATCACTCCTAGCTTTTGATTTACAGTAAGAGAGGTGCATCTCTCCTTTTCAATAGAACTTTTAGAAGTTGTTATAGGACTGTTAATTAGCTTAATTTCAATATTGTGTCTCAGGGAATAGGGAGGCCCAAGGAGAGGGAAAGAGGACAGGAGAGGCTGATCCAATGGAGGAGTTAGGACATACATAACATTTATCCATTAAATTTGCTGTCTTACGTAGGGTGAAGTCTATGATGCTTCAATGACAGTAGTAAGATTAAAGATTACTGAATGCAGCTCACTACAGCAGATAGTATAATAATGAAAAAAAAAGAAATAGTGAAAGAATTACCAAAATGTGGCATAGAGACCATGCTATTAGCAAAACGGTGCCAATGGACTGACTGGATACAGACCCTTAATTTGTAAGACACAGTAGCTATGAAGCACCATAAAGCAAAGAGCAATGAGCGAGATGTGCCTGAATTCTGTCACATTCATCTATGTATTGGGAGACTGTTATGTTTCATGTCATGCACATTTTCTAAGTGTCCTTTAAAAAAAAATCATTTGAATATTTACATACCCTGATCCTTACTGTTGGAATAACAGAACAGTTATTTCCAATGTCCTAATACTTTTTGAGTGAAGGACATCTTTAATTAAGATCTAAGTAATGAATTTTGGAAATGGAATTTTCTTATTAATTTCTGATGCTAATTCTGCTTAGAAAGTATTAAACCGTTTTCTAAAATTTTTCTATAACCTCATATCATTTGACAACCCTAAATGTTTCTCTGGTATTGATGACTCTTACATTGTCCCAGCTACAGCATTTGCAACTTTATTTCTCTTCCTATAAAAAAGAGAGAGAAGCTGGGTACCGTGGTGCATGCCTGTCATCCCAGCGAATCAGGAGGCTGAGGCAGGAGAACTGAGATTTCAAAGCCAACCTCAGTAACAGCGAGGCCCTAAGAAACTCAGTGACACCCCGTTTCTAAATAACATACAAAATAGGGCTGGGGATGTGGCTCAGTGGTTGAGTGCCCCAGGGTTCAATCCCCAGGACCACCACCCTGACCCCGTTAAAAAAAAAAAGAGAAGACTGAGAAGAGAGAGAGCCACATGAGAGATGGCTTCGAAGGTTCTGACTCACAATTTCTAGAATTTGTGTAACATGACACATCCCTGTCCTTCCTTATCATTTGAGTTCCTTTTAAAGTAATATATTAGCAAAAACTACGGGTCATTGAGATTTCTATTTAATCAAAATAAATTTTTATGAGACCTGGTTATATAAATTATAATAGTTATGTTATACTTTTTAATGAGTAATTTTAATGGATCTTTAAATAATCTCAATAGTGTGTTTTCTTATTCTTGCTATAAATCACTCCAAGAATGCTTATAGGGCTATAATGAAGTTATGTTCCCAGTGACTTATAGTTCATCTCCACACTTAAGCCACTTAGGTTTTCTTTAACAGCATATGAGTTTCTTTACATTTTGCTTCCATCTGATTTCTGCATTTACTACTAAAACCTGGTTGGAAAAGGGTCAAGGGTTCTCTTTCCCCTTCATAACAGTCTTGTTTTTACAACCTGTTTATTCTGCGTGTACAATATCATCGCTATATTTCTAAAGATGTTCGTTGTACATAATTTCTGTTGAAAATGGATTTTGGTATCTCTGGGTCCTTTTTGGAGGATATTTTGCTTGTAAGAATGATATTGATGTCAAGCCTGAATAAATCAGACATGAATCAATGTCTTTTATATTCTGGCTCTCTTGCTAAAATGTAATAGGAATTCCTGAACTGACACTTGTAAGGATATTTTTAGGTTTTGAGTAGAATATGAATATTATTTATGCTCATTTTATCTTTTTCTCTTGTATTTTCTTTACACCAAGTTGAACTGCTGTTGGACAGCAGGGATAGAAGGGGGTGAAAAGCCTATCCAATAATCATATTTGACCTTCCTCCAAAATCTTCCTAATCTCTTATCAAGAAATAATTACATTTTAATAGTGGAGTTTGGAATGGTAGTTCTGAGAGAGAGACAGATTGGTGGTGGTGAGGTGGGGGGAAATGCAATACTCATGGTTGAAAAACTCCTGAGAAGATCCAGATAGTAAAATCCCCTGGTGATTTTTCTGTGAGTCATCTAGATTGTGCCCCATGGACACAAAACTGATCCAAGTTTTCATTTGAAACTGCACATTTTGTCCTTTGCAATGATTATTCCCTAAACCTAGCTGTTAAGGGAAAAAGAATGTGAGACCTCAGTAAATGGAATTTTAAGAAGGCTTAAGAGATTCCAAGAAATAACGTCCATTTGGAGAAAATAGAACAAGTGTAACAGAAGAACCTGCAGTTTGAAAGCATCAGCAACCTGGCTAAAAAAAATATTTCACTTGTCTGAATTTCTCATCTTTTCTAGAGATGGGCTTGCAGACACTGAGAAGGCATTTGTGGGTTTTTTGTTTCCCAGGATACAGTGGTGAGATTGTCAAACTAGAACTGATAATCATGCCACTAATTAAGAATGGAGGTGATTTGCAAAACTAGAGATACATGATTATCTTTCTCTACATATCACACAATGAGCCAGAATTTTTCTTCAAACACCACTTAGGTATCAAGCTTTGTTTTAGTAAACTTTTCTCCTGGTAGTTAAATTCTTAGAGATTATGATTTGGCAACAGGTCAAATGGGACCCATGTAATAGTTTTGTTGGTAAGAATGGATAATTTACTTTAGGTAACTTTTAGGTTCTATTCGAAATGTTAACTCATGCCTTTCGATCACTTTAGAATTTAGTGCTGAAAATGGGGATTATCTGTTTCCTTCTTTTATGGTGTTTCTCAAGTTGCTGCAGGATTTGGTTGAGAGAGAATGGGCTTGAATAGCAGACAAGCCAGGTTTACATCAGAGTGCTACAAACTTCTCCCACCTTTGTTCTCCTCATTTGTAAATGTGTCACTTACAATGAGCTTTATAGTTTGGGGGTGGCACAGATCATAGGGACAGTGCATGGGACAGAACTCTCCTTAGTGTAGAAATCCGTTAATTTCTAGCCTCATGTTGTCAGAGACTATATCTATTCTTGATTCTTATTTCATCTCTATCACTGAACATAGTACTTAGCACTTAAGAATGGCCTTTTTAAAAGGTGTTGTATCAACAATTTAATGATAGTAATCAACGTTTTCCTTGAACTCTGTGAATCCACCCATCTGATTCAATTACTTTTCAAAAAATTCAGCAAGTTCCAATCATCTTTCATTCTCATTTATCTTTTCTGTCCTGTTGTTCTCCCTTCATATTATAGAAGACAATCTGAGAAATTTTTCTGAAGAACATTCACAGTCATGTTCTGCATTGATGTTAACGTAAGAGTCTAGTGACCTTGGGCTGAGTCAGTGGTAGAGTGCTTGCCTGGCATGTGTGAGGCCCTGGGTTTGATCCTTAGCACCACATATAAATAAATAAATAAATAAATAAATAAATAAATAAATAAATAAGATAAAGGTATTGTGTCCATCTACAACTAAAAAAAATTAAAAGAAAAAAGACAGTCTAAATTTCTTACATAGCTTCAGGGTCCAATATGGCCCAGTTCCTGCTTCATTCACAAATATTGTCATTGTTCTATTATGCTGACTGCATCCAGACCTGCAGACCTGGTGAGGTCTGCCAAGATATACTGTATTAGTCAAGGTATATGCTAAGTTGCTGTAACGAAGAGACCCCAGAATGCAATGGCTTAAACAAGTAAGCATTTATTTTCCTTATGTGACTGGACAGAGGTGAATGGATTGTGGCTGGGAGATGACTATTTACCATGTGGCTTTGTGTCTGGGAAGTTCTCATACTGGGAAAAATGTCCCAGCAGGGGGAGGGAAGGCACACCCATTTCTTCCTAGAAAAGTGAAGATCACTTCTTATATTCCTTTGGTCAAAACTTTGACAAGTGACCTCAATAAATTATAAGGGAAACTGGGAACTATAATTTTAAGCTAGATTAGCCAGATCTGTAGCTAAAATGTCAGAGTTCTATTATTCAAGGGGGGTTAAGAATACAATTAATCATTATTGCCCTGTGAATTCTCATAATTCTCTCCTACGTCACTGTTTTCCCTGGAAAGATGTTGTCAATTCCTTCAGTTTTTCTCAGTAGAGAATTTGAAGAGAGAAAATGTGTTTTGTTTATCATCATGTCACTAATGATGTTCATAGTCCCTGGCACATGCTGGGAGCTTAGTCAGTTAAATGCAAAAAAAAAAAAATTGTTAATTGCACAAACAACCCTAGAACTGTGAAATTACTTGGAGATATGTGGTAAAATCACATATAATTATTGGAAAATATAACTGTGCTCTGGTTTACAGTTTCTTTTCTCTAGTTTTATCTTTATTCAGAACTAACCAAGGATCCTATAAGTGAAAGAAATTTCTTGGAAAAAGCATAGTGAGGCAAGTTAAATTGTGGCTTCTCTGCCCAGCACAGACTGTGGTGTGAGTGCCTGATGTGTGTCAGAAGCCCATACTTTCTAGGTTAAAAAACATGTTTCTGATTAACTGTCCCAGGACTAAAAGTGCTTTTGGTATCTAAAGCTGAGACTTAAATAGCTGATACTGAGTTTGGTTTGTTCTCCCTCAGACTAGTTCATTGAGTCCTTCAATGAGTTGCCTAGGCTCTGGGGAATGTTGATGTTATGTCTGCCTAGTCCCATGCCTTGTATACATGTACCCAGAGTCCTACATGCTGTGAGTTCAGATTGGAGCAAACAAAAGGATCAAAAGATGTCTGCAGAAATATCCAGAAGCTGATGGGTCAGTAAAGAAAATCTTGAAATAGGATCAGAAATGAAATTTCTCCTTCTTGAACTTCTCACTGCATCTTTCCTTCTAGAAGACATCATTCACATCAGCAGTAGGGTTGGCACTTCTGCAGCCTGGTATTAGAGAAATTAAAAACCAGAGTTTTCATTTACTCTTCAATTGCTCAGTTTGACGTGAACCTGAAAAACAGGAGAGGATGTTCTGAAGTTCAATTTTTAAACATTTTTCTGTAATTACAGATGAACGGAATGCCTTTATTTTATTTATTTTTATGTGATGCTAAGGATCGAACCCAGTGCCTCATGCATGCTAGGCAAGCCACTGAGCTGTAGCTCCAGCCATCTGAAATTCAACTTTTTAAAAAGTTTCTGAAATTCTAGTTAGGCTGTAGAGTGCATGCCTGTAATCCTAGCAACTTGGGAGTCTGAGGCAGGAGAATTGCAAATTTGAGGAAAGTCTTGGCAGCTTTGCAAGGCCCTAAGCAAATTACCAAGATCCTATCTCTAAATAGAAAATAAAAAGGGCTTGGGGATGTGGCCAGTGGTAAAACACCCCTGGGTTTAATCACTACCCCCCCCCCCCCAAATGTGAAATTCAGGACTTAATCTATGTTTGAATTTCTTCAAGTCTTGAATTTGGCTTCAGAGACCTGATTTAGAGATTATTTGTGCATCTTGCAAACTTGAACAAGTACAGGAGTTCCCAGTAAAACACAATTTTGAGCATTTTTTCTTTGTTCTGAGCCCATTCCATGTTCAGTTAACATAGAAAGTAGATCTGATATAAAATTAATGCTCATAAATCTAATGCATTTTTATTCGTAAGTGATGCATCCTCTGAGAGAGAAATTAGGAAAACTACCCCATTCACATTAACCTCAAAAAAAATAAAATACTTGGGAATCAATCTAACAAAAGATGTGAAAGACCTCTACACTGAGAACTACAGAACACTAAAGAAAGAAGTTAAAGAGCATCTGAGAAGATGGAAAGATCTCCCATGTTCTTGGATAGGCAGAATTAATATTGTCAAAATGGCCATACTTCCAAGAATGCTACACAAATTCAATGCAATTCCAATTAAAATCCCAATGACGAACCTCATAGAAATAGAGCAAGCAATCATGAAATTCATTTGGAGGAATAAGAGACCCAGAATTGCTAAAGCAATCCTTAGCAAGAAGAGCGAAGCAGGGGGTTTCACAATACCAGACCTTTAACTATACTACAGAGCAATAGTAACAAAAACAGCATGGTATTGGTACCAAAATAGACAGGTAGAGCAATGGTACAGAATAGAGGACACAGAGACAAACCCAAATAAATACAGGTATCTCATACTTGACAAAGGAGGCAAAAACATGCAATGGAGAGAAGACAGCCTCTTCAACAAATGGTGCTGGGAAAACTGGAAATCCATATGCAACAAAATGAAACTAAACCCATATCTCTCACCCTGTACAAAACTCAACTCAAAGTGGATCAAGGACCTAGAAATCAGACCAGAGACTCTGCACCTAATAGAAGAGAAAATGGGTCCAAATCTTCATCATGTTGGCCTAGGACCAGATTTCCTTAACATGACTCCCAAAGCACAAGAAATAAAAGCACGAATCAATGATTGGGATAGAGTGAAACTAAAAAGCTTTTTCTCAGCAAAGGAAACAATCAGTAATGTGAAGAGAGAGCCTTCAGAGTGGGAGAAAATCTTTGCCACACACACTTCAGATAGAGCACTAATCTCCAGAATCTACCAAGTACTCAAAAATCTTTACACCAAGAGCACTAATAACCCAATCAATAAATGGGCCAAGGAAATGAACGGACACTTTACAGAGGAATATCTACAAGCAATCAACAGATTTATGAAAAAATGTTCAACATCCCTCGTTATAAGAGAAATGCAAATCAAAACCACCTTAAGATTTCCTCTTACCCCAATTAGAATGTCTTTTATTAAGAACACAGGCAACAACAGGTGTTGGCGAGGATGTGGGGAAAAGGGTACACTCATACATTGCTGGTGGGAGTGCAAGTTGGTGCAGCCACTCTGGAAAGCAGTGTGGAGATTCCTTAGAAAACTTGGAATGGATCCACCATTTGACCCTGCTATCCCACTCCTTGGCCTATACCCAAAGGACTTAAAATCAGATTACTACAGTGATGCAGCCACGTCAATGTTCATAGCTGCTCAATTCACAATAGCTAGATTATGGAATCAACCTAGATGCCCTTCAATAGATGAATGGATAAAGAAACTGTGGTATATATACACAATGGAATATTACTCAGCCATAAAGAAGAATAAAATTATGGCATTTGTAGGTAAATGGATGATGTTGGAGACTGTGATGCTAAGTGAGATCAGTCAATCCCAAAAATCCAAAGGCCAAATGGTCTCTCTGATAAATGAATGATGATGCATAATGTGGGGGGGAAAGGTGGCAAGAATGGAGGAAGGATAGATAGCATAGAGGGAAGGGAGGGGTGGGGGCGGGGTGGGGGGTAAAAATAATAACAGAATGTGTGACAGATACCATTGCCCTGTGTACATGCATGAACGCACAGATGGTGTGACTCTACTTTGTGTACAACCAGTGAAACAATAGCTGTACTCCATTTGTGTTCAATGAATCAATAAGTAAATTAAAAATAAATAAAAAAAAAAGTAGATCCGAACCTCATTTACATATGCTAGATCAGTGTAACTCAAAATTTCTATGAAAGGACTTTTTTCCAATTAATCTAATACCAACAAAAATGGAATTAAAACATAACCACAGCATATTGCTATGGAAACTTCTAAGAACTGCTGCAAATTCTTTAGTTATCTTGCTGTGGCCACCAATGCACATGGTTCCTAGACAGACCATACTTAGTACTGACCTAGGAGATATAAAAAGAAAAATAATGGTATTTCTGCAATCAAACAGCTTCCAATGTGATGAAAGACAGGCATAAGGAATCTGTAACTAAAATACATGACAGTTATAACCAGTGGTATACAACATACTGAAAGAAGGCAGTGTAGTGGAGGTCGATTAAGCTAAGTGTTAGCAATAGAAATCACTTTTCATTCTTAAAGATGTGCTAGGATCTATACTAGATGCTTTTTGTATGTTACATAATTTAATTATCTGCAATGTGCAATGATGTACATACTCTTGGTTACCTGGTGATATAGAGGTGAAATAATTAACTGCCTTGCTCAGAGTCTGTCTTCTTTCTCTGTGTCTCTGTCTTCTGCATTCTCCTTCCCCAGTATATGGGTTGACAAGTCACTAGTAGAGCTGGAAGTTGAATATGGGTCTCTTGCACTCAAATAGCCCAGTGGGCTTAGCCTCTTAACTACGATGCTTTGAAGGAAGAATTCAATTTTGAAATGGGAAGTCTTTTTTGACAGACTGAGCAAACAGAATGAGCAGAGATGTGACTCAGTGAGGGGGTTAAGAGGGTATAGATCAGTGTTCTAGAACAGGGACAGAGGATGCTGTTGGAGATAATATGGGAGAAATAGGTGAAGTGCAGAAGGGAGAGAGGGGTGATTGTATCTACTGGAGGAGAGTATGAAGGGAGAGAGACCCCGTTGTATGAATTGTCACCCTACATAAGGGTTTGGGCCATCACTTTGGGTGGGAAAAGTGGGCAGGAATATGGCCACTGTGGGAAGAAGCTGCTGCTAAGCAGTTGAAGGGTAACCAGGTAAGGAGAAATGGTTTGGGAGAAAAGATGGTTTCACTTTGAGATTTATTGGGATTTTACAGTGCAAACAAGTAAAGATGTATCCAGGAACATGCTCAAGCCATTCAGTGTCTGAAGATGCTGGGGACCAGATATCCACTGTGTGTCCTCAAGTGGCACATGATATAATCATGTTCATCAAATGTTGGGAAATCCATGTGGCATTGAGAGCAAAGACTTATCTCTAAGAAAAACAGGAGTTTAACCCCAGAATTGTGGAATGCATTCTGCATGCATAAAACCTTCTCCCAATTTTGCACACGTAAATCTTCTCCCAGTTAGAGCTAGAAGCATCAGAATACTTGGTAGCCTGAAATTGTACACCATTCACTTTGGACACAGTTTAGGCTGTGACATTTCAACATGGAATCATCCTTGTAAGATGTAACAGAAGGACTCAGAATTAAGGTCCCCAGAGGTAGCAGGTGTTTCAGAATTGTGCATTTTGGTCCAAAATAGGTAACAGATTGATATTTGTCATCTTGTCCAAGGACATGGAGGCATTATCATTTTACATCTTGCCACAACAATTTTGACCCACATTAAATTTTATAGGTAGTGTATATGAGAGGGATATGTCAAGAGAGGGAGGAGGTGGTCAGAAAATTAAACAGCAGAAAGCTTTTTTATAAAAACATTTCATAGGAAATTTGTCCTTGGCAGTGAAGCATAGTTATATGATATTTTACTTTATTTAATATGTTTTTCTTGGGAGGAAAAAGCCTTATATGATTTATCTTTAAGCCAACATAATGCAAATTACCATTTTGAAAGCATAATTGAATAGCATATTTGAACTCTTTCTGAAATTTGGAATTATGATCCAGCTACTGACGAATTCCAAAGGCACTCAGGTTGTCTTATTCTCTCAAGGACACTCTGCAGGAAGTTCCATAGTTCAAAGGAAAGCTGCTACTATCTGCTTAATGCCATAATTATGTGTGGTACCTAATCTTGGTTACCACTGACACCAGGTTTTCTAAATCCTATTTATCCACTTTTCCTTTCAAATTACAACTTGCTTTTATGATTGGTACCCAGTAGTTGGGTCATTAATTTTTCATAAACATTTAATTTGATTAGTTCAAGTTTATTTGTGATATTATCCCAAATGATTTTCATTTTGGCCAGTTTTACTTCATTTATTTCTGTATGTGTGAACACATAAATAAATCAGATTATGTAGATGCTTAGACTAAGCTTTAATTTCCCTTATGGGGTTTGTTAGGTAGAATTTCTTTATCAGCCTTCCTTAGTTAATCTCCAGTTTCCATTAAACTCCTGATAAGCATAGTGCTAAGAAGCCAGTCTTTTACCAGGAAAGTTCAGAGCTTCTTTGCTTAAGCCTTTCTCCATTGCTCATATCAGACTTTCCCTTGGTTTTAAGATGGACATTAAGGTGGAAGTTAAAGACTTAGCATTCTAAGTTTGTCTTATATTCACAAATGGATCTGTACTAGTTACTGAGGGATGGAGGAAAAGAAAATGACAGCTGATACCTTTTTATCCCTGGGCTTGTGACATTAGAAGCTCTGCTCCAGATTTTCCCCTTCAGTAATTTTGGATTATGACAGACGTCTTTGGGATTTAAGATGCTGAAGTGGCCATAAGCATTCATTGGCTTCTTTGGACTGATGGATGGTGTGCATCTGTGCTACATGATGGGGTAGCAACTAGCCACATGTGGTTATAGAACCCTTGAGATGTGGCTTGTGGGTGGAGGATCTGTATTTTGTGTTTTATTTTTATTTTGCTTAATAGAAATTGAATTAGGCAAATACTAGTGGCCACCATATTGAGAAGTGTAATTCTGAGGAGCAGTCATCTCCATGTTGGGTCCTTTGGGAGAGGGCAGCAGAGCATGGTGGAAATCTTTTGCTATTATCTCTAGGCCCTTGGGCATGTTACATGTTCTAGAAACCTCTCAATCTCTGAATTGAGTTAAAAATATATTCTCACATATACATCTATGAGTATATATGTATACAAACATAGAAAAAGGACTAAAGGTAACCTGAGCTTCCATGTTTAAGAAAGTGAACTGATGACTTCAGGTTTTGCATGTTGGAACCTCACTGACAAGATAGAAATGATACCTCCTGCCCTATTTATTGGAGGGTACTTCTAGCCTTAGAGACTGTTATCTCCTGAATAGTTCCTGAGTCTGTCTCCTTTTCTCCTCCTATAACCAATGTCTCCTCTCCTGTGTGGAGCATACAGCAACTTTCTGATGGCCTTATCACCTCCACTCTTCTCCTCAAATGTGGACTTGTGTTTTGACATTTGATCTCTATGTTCACCATTACCTAAAGTATCAAGTCCATGCCCCTCAAACAAACCATGACTGAGCTTCATTTACACAACCATTCTCTACTTAGGTTTTCTTCTCCAAATTTAACCCCAGTTCTCCATGAAGCCCCTGTCACATATCTGTGTCCTTGTATTTTTCATATCTAGGTTTCACGAACTCTGGGCTTACCAAGGTCTGTTTTTTTCCACCTCCATCCCTCCTTGTTGCCAGATTGGCTCATTCTTCATACGTACCCTCTCTTCTCAACTCCACTCCCCACCCCTAATTCTAGATTAACTCCTCATCACTCCATCATTCAAGTCAAGCAGGACAATCTCGAGGAAGTGTCCCTGACCATGCCTTCCCTCTGGCCTCATCCACAAACCACGCTGTGCCTCCAGCTTCTCCTAGGTCCAGATCTTTCAATTAATGCATGCTGGTGTTCTTTATCCTATCTTTGTTTTTCCCCTAGACCAAGAGAAACTTAAATCTCATGTACCATTGTTACCCCCAAAACTGTTAACTATAGCTCAGAGGCTTCCTGACTAGGTGAGGTTGTCCCAGGGATCCCACAGAATCACATAGGTGAAAGCATTTTAAAATGCCAGAGTGCTCCGAAGGTATTAGGTGGTATCATTTAAATTAAATATTCCTGCTGACTTGGTGTCAGCATTATGCTGATCATGAGCTCTAAGAAGCAAAGAGCTCATGCCCAGTGGTTCTAGCTGTGTGGATATTTCTTATCATGTGTGCCGGGCAGCTACCTTTCAGACAGGATGATTCCCCTTCCCTTGGACACTCATTTGCTAGTTTATGCTCTGTGACTACAAGTGCTGGGCTTGCTGTCTACTCAAAAATGTTATTCTCAGGCCAGATTATTTTAAAAAATGCTGTGCATGAGCCAGACATAAGGATGAGGTTGAGGCAGGAGGATTGTAAATTTGAGACCAGCTCTAGCAACTTAGCAACTTTTGACTCTGTCTCAAAGTAGAAAGATAAATAGGTCTGGGGATAGAGCTCAATGGTAGAGCACCTTTGGTTCAATCTCCAGTACCACAATCAATCAATTAATTGATGAAAAAAATTTTAAAATGCCAATGGTGTATTTCCTTCTCCTATGCAAAATGTCTTTGAGTTCCTTAAGGGAAACACAGTGAGGACTTCAGAAGAGTTAGGGTTCCCCCTATCCCCTGAGAGCTGATGGTTGCTTACTTGAAAATAGAATTAGCCTGAGAATATTTGTAATAGAGCCTCTGCCATCTTTGGGCTGAGTATAGGCAATTTGGGGGAATACTCTAGACAATATATGACTCTAAGGACAAATTCAACTCCCTTCCCTTTAGACCTATAAGCAAAGTTTTATTGGAACACAGTCCTGCCCCTTTGTCTATGTGTTGTCTCTGAATATGTTCACCCTGTGAAAGCTGAGTTGACTCATTATGCCAGACACGATGTGGCCTGCAAGGCCTAAAATACTGTGTGTGACTGTTATGGTTTAGATATGTTGTTTCCCCAAAAGCTCATGTGTGAGACATACAGGACATTCAGAAGTGAAATGATTAGACTATGAAAATTGTAAACTGATCTATTGATGTGAATGAACTGGGGGATAACTACAGACTGTCAAGGAGTGGCTAGAGCAAAGAGGTCATTGGGAGTATGTCTTTAGGGCTCATATTTTGTCCCTAGTGAGCAAAGTGTTCTCTGCTTCTTGGTTGCCATGTCCTGAGCTGCTTTCCTCTGCCATGACTTTCCTCCATGATGATCTACCCCACCTCGGGCCAGAAGCTATGGCATTGGTCCAACTGCAGACTGAGACCTAAAACCATGAGCCCCAAATTGACTCTTCCTCTACATTATTCTTGGCAGGTCATTTGGTCATAGTGACAAAAAGCTGACTAAACCAGTGGCTCTTTACAGAAAAACAAAATTGTTTACTTCTGTTCTAAAGCAGATTTTCTAAGTTCAGAACTATTGCATTTGTTGCAGGAGGATTCTTTGAGATGGGGACATTCAGTATAATGTGGAATATTTAGTAGCATCTCCCAGCCTCCACCCATTAGGTGCCAATAGTGATATCCCCTCCTTTTATGACAGGCAAAATTGTCCTCAGACATTGCCAAATATCTCTTGGGGGACAAAAATCACTGTAAGTTGAGAACAACTTGATTGAGAAAAATAGACTCAAATCCATTTCAGAAGAAAGCAAGAGCAAATCAGTTCTAGAAAAATGTGAAGTCCTCAGAGGTATCAACTTCTTACTTTCTTTGCCAAACTCACTGTACAAATGCCACTTAGCTGAGGGCTACTGTTTTGTCTGCATAAATATTGAGATTTTTCTGATCTGGTTCCTGTTATTTTCCTTTAAAAAGAAGTTCGAGTCAAGTAGGGTGTGGATTGGAGGCAGGATCATGGGGAGGTTGAGCAACACACCCAGTGACACCTGGCAGAACTGAGTTTACATCTGAGCCTTGTCAACTAGTCCTATAAATTTGGGCACATTATTTTGTTTCTTTGAACCGTGTTTCCTCTTTGGACAAATGTTGTCAGGATGAAGTGAGGTCCCATTCATATAAAGAACTTGAGACCCTGGCACCCAGTGAGTACATAAGGTATCAATGGTGTGAATGGTGGTGGTGGAGGGAGAAGGGAAGAGGAAGAAGAGGACAGTGGAGGGGGAGGAAGGGAATGAACTTGGTATTCAAAAAGCAATCTGTTGAATGACAGAAGGATGTATAAAGTTCACGATGTGTTTGTGTTGAAAGAACATGAAAGTGGCCTCAGATGTTGGCCTCCCTGCTATGCTTCCATGACTGACAACAGGGTTTATGTCCCCTGCAAGATGGTCCAGTTCTTCAGGTTGCCAATGGAAGAGGCCAAATATAAATGCTTACATAACAAGAAATTATATAAGTAGAGTTAAAAATACTAAATACCATTGTGCTAATAGAACATTAATAGTCTCGAAGTCAGCCAGGCATAGAGGCACATGCCTGCAATTGCAGTGACTCAGGAGGCTGAGGCAGGAGGATCACAACTTCAAGACCAGCCTCTGTAAGTTAGTAAGACTCATGAATGTGAAGAGACCCTGACGTATGATAAAAATATAAAAATGACTGGGTATATAGCTCAGTGGAAAAGTAACCCTGGGTTCGGTCCCCAGTACCAAAAATAAATTTTAAAAACTGTCTTAAAGTCATTGAATGTTGCTACTGAGTTAACTAAATAGTGCTGATATTTCTTTAAAACTAAAACAAAATCTCTGCTGTATTTATTGTGGAGGCTGCAATAGTAGCCTCAATTATATGAAATGACTATTGGTTTCATTTCCCAGAATCTAATCTCTAGTCTCTGTCTTCTTTGGGGAGTCCCTCTTTCCCTACCCCACTTTTATCCACACCCTTTTAGTGTAGATGACTCTAATATCAATTCTGAGCAAAAGTCTAGGACTTTACAACTAAGCCTTCCTGCCCAGGCTTATGGTGGTTGGGGGCAGAATTGCAGTCCAGCTCAGGGAGATCCAGTAGGCTCTTAAGTTTCTGATAAAGGGATTCTCTTCAGTCCTGAAACATGAGGGGTTGTAGAGATTGGAATGGCCCCTGTCATCTTGATGTATGTAAAGTCTGAATGTGAAATTCCCTAGTAAAAATCAGAGCTGAAAAAATTGAGAATGAGCCTTTGTGATATTTTATGTCCCAAACCCACCACAGTTGGAAGTAACTAGACACATAGACATGTACCCTTACATGAAACGAAAACTTTTCTAGTTACTTGAAGCAGAATTAAAAGAAGACCTAAGGATTACAGCAGTCTTGGGACTCTAGGGGTCTGTCTGTCACCCAGATTTATCAACTACTTAGACGCGCTCTTTATGTCCTCTATTTCCTTTATAGAAAATGCCAAGGTTGAGTTCATGCTTTGTTAGAAACCTGTTTGTTCCACAGTCTAGTAGCTATTGTGAATTGAGCTGCTATAAACATTGATGTGGCTGTGTCACTGTAGTGTGCTGATTTTAAGTCCTTTGGGTTTAGGCCAAGGAGTGGGATAGCTGGGTCAAATGGTGGTTCCATTCCAAGTTTCTAAGGAATCTCCATACTGCTTTCCAGAGTGGTTGCACCAATTTGCAACCCCACCAGCAATGTATGAGTGTACCTTTTTCCCCACATCCTCGCCAACAAAATGGCATTTGCAGGTAAATGGATGGAGTTGGAGAATATCATGCTAAGTGAAATATGCCAAGCCCAAAACACCAAAGACTGAATGACTTCTTTGATAAGTAGATGATGATATATAACAAGGGGAGGAAAGAATGGAGGAAGGATGGATTGTGTAGAGGGAAACTAGAAGTTGGGAGGGGGCGGGTGAAAGGAAAGATAGTAAAGCGAGACAAACATCATTACCCTATGTACATGTATGATTACACAAACAATGTGTAATTGTATATTTGGATGATATTGCATTAATTAAATGGACTAAATATCATTATAATGTATCTTAATATCTGTTTTAGTCAGCTATTTTGCTGCTGTGACTAAATGATCTGACCAGCACAATTATAGAGGAGAAGTTTATTTGACAGCTCAGGGTTTCAGAGATCTTAGTCCATAGAAGGTTGGCTCCATTCCTTGGGGCTTGAGGTGAAGCTAGACATCATGGTGAAGTGTGTGGCAGAGGAAAGCAGCTCACATGAGATCAGGAAGCAGAGAGAGAGACTCCACTTTCCAGATGCAAAATATATAGGACATAGCCACACCCCCAATGAACCACTCCCTCCAGCCACACCCACCTGCCTCCAGTTACTACTGTTAATCCCATCATGGATTGATTCACTGATTATGTTAAGACTCTCACAACTCAATCATTTCTCTTCTGAACCTTCTTGCATTGTCTCACATGTGAGCTTTTGGGGGACACCTCACATCCAGCCATAACAATATCTAAACTTTTAATTTTTTACTATGAATAAATGTGTACACAGTCAAAAGTAGACTGATATAAACTGCAATGTATACATCACCTGCCTTTAACAGTTGTAGAGATCAGACTTTTTTTCTTATAACTTAAGGACTTCAAAAACACCTAGCCACCAAGCTTTTTTCTTTCCCAAATGTCTCATGCTTTTCTAGGAATTAGGAATTTTCTTCAACGTGACTGCAATGTCATTGTCACATCTAACAGATTCTCATCATTCCAGCATCAAATTCCCTTAATAGCTAAAAAATAGCTTTCTAATATCAGTTTTAAATAAGTCATGTATTGAATTTATTGCATACAGGACATCTTCTGGTTATTCACATGCAGTATCACAGCAATATCTACAGATGAGAGATGCCTGATGACTTGACTAAGAGCTATCAACATCACTATCCTAAACCCTGGACTACTAATAATACCATCTATTTCCTTAAGCCTCTATTAGTAAACAGTATAATTTGTTAAAAAATTATACTTGTAACATTGGGATTACTCCATTTTTCTTTTATATTTGTACAAGGCTTTTTGATGTGAAATTGACCAAATGTTTTACAAATCTCTAAAGAATGCAAGAATGTTAATTTTCAGGAAGAAAAAAAATGCACTCTTGGTGAAGATTTTATATTTAAAGCAAACCATTTTGGGCAACATATTTTGCATATGTTCATTCTGTATCTGGGAACTTGAGATTGCCCTAAATCCTTGTTTGGCACCTCTTGGTTGCCTGCTTTCTCTGTATTTTTAGTTGTACAGGGAGCTGTACTCCCTAGAGCCTGGAGCAGATTTTCCTCCTACTTGCTTCTTAACTCCAACCTCAAATTTTGCTGCCCTCCCTTCTATTATCTTCCTGGGTCTCCCTTCTCCAAACCTGTTTCCTGCCCTTGTCTCTTTTCCACCAGCAGATAACACCATACAAAGATAGCTTGTACCTAAAAGCAAAGAAGGCTGACATGGATTGAAATGGGGGAGGTTCATATTCACGGGACAAAAAATAAATGCTTGTTAACATTTCAGGAGAAATAATTTTTCAGAGAATTTTTTTTAAATAAGTTCCATGTAAGTGCAAGAAATGATTAGAATGACCTAGTTTGGACGCAGCCTGAAGCAGGTTTAGCATTCTACTTTGGAACAGCTGTGTTATAACGTCTAAGGGGTTCCTTTGGAAGAGTGGGAAAGGAAGACTTTGTACCCGGGACCTTGTCATCACTTAATATTCTGCTCAGAAGGTAATTCATAATAAATAGATCCTAACCAGAGTTGAAACACTGCGTTTCCTGATGGAGGTTGAATGAGTGCATCAGCAAATGGATTCTCTGATCCAGCACCTTTCCATTCTGGCCATCTTCTCCGCCTGGCTTCAGTGCACCACACATTCACAGATAAACAACTGCTTTGCCAATCAGTGAAATAACTGACTTGCAGACATTCTTCCAAATGAGCAAGAAGGAGGTGGGGAGGGGCTTGGTCCCTTCTAGTCTACCCACCTGGTAAAATCCAGTCTTCCAAGGTCCACTCAGTTTTGAACATAATAACTTAAGTACCAAAGCTGAACTCAAATAAAGGAATGTTTCTGTGTACTGTTCCAGCTTACCACAGTTCAGGGCAAGATGGAAGTTGCAGAATCCCACTGGGACTTCTCAGGCAGAGGCTCATCTGCTGCTTCTGTGGATACCATTCTTTCCAAGTACATACCCCCAGGGAAACTGGTATTTTTCCATTGTAACATCCAAGTCTCTGAAATGTTTTTTGTTTTTTTTTTTGTGTTCAGCAAGGCTGTATGTTTAGCAGTCATAAGACAAGGTGAGCAAAAAATGGGGGATAATAGCAGGAGAGGCATTGTATGATGGAGAAAGTCAAATTTAAAGGCAGAGGTAATTAATCATTGCTCTCTGTTAGCTTTGGCCAGTGCAAGACTCAGAGCCAATTTTATTTTCCCCCACATACATTTCTGTGCTCCATCTATCTACTTCTCTGCCTTCGTTCTTTTATTTAGTAGATTTCTTTCTGATGCTCCACTTTATTACTTCTGCAATAATGTATTTTTCCATTTTTGTTTGTTTTATCACTTTGTTGACAGTGTGTAGGGCTTGAGGTCAGGCAGAGCTGGACAGGGATCTGGACTTTCCTAGTCAAAAGCTGTGCAATTTTTTACAGGTCCATTCATAATTCATTTTTTCACATATTCATTAATTTATTCTGCCAATGTTTATTGAGTGATAAAACCAAGACCTACATCATGTGCAAATAATGGGCTTACATTGGTGAATGAAACTCATTAAAGTCTGTTTGTGGAGTTTATGACTCATTGAGAAAGGCAAGTATTCATCAAATAGCTCTGCCAAGGTGTATATAAATACAATCTAAGCTCTCTAGAAGAAAAAGGAGAGAACGATGAATTATTTGCTTCTTTGAGAAGATGCATCCAGAGAGCCTGACTACATGGAAGCACAGGATTACTTGACCTCTGAGCTTTCATTTCTTCATCCACAAAGTAAAAATAATGCCAGAGTGACAATAGTCAGTTAAATATAAACTACCCCCCAAATATTCGTGTGTGAGACATTGCAAGAATCTTCAGAGGTGAAATGATAAATTTTGAGAGTTGTGACCTAATCAGTGGATTAATCCACTTGAAAGAACTCACTGGGTGGAAGCTACAGGCAGGCAGGGTGTGACTGGAGGACATAGTCACTGGGGGTGTGCCTTTGAGGGTTATATTTTGTCCCTGGTGAGCAGAGTTCTTTCTACTTCCTTCTGCCATGTCCTGAGCTGCTTTCCTCCACCTTCCCTTCTGCATGATATTCTGCCTCATCTCAGAGCCAGAGCTGTGGAGTTGGCCCACCATGGATCAAATCTCTGAAACCATGAACCAAAATAAACTGTTCCTTCTCTAAGATGTATTGGTCAGGTCTCTTTGTTCACAGCAATGAAAAGCTGACTAACGCAGCAAGCATTGATCCTGAAAGAAACATCCTTTCTCTTCATGTGTTTCCATAGAACGTGGTCTAAGATGTTTCACTTAGATTTACTAAAAAGTCAGAAGCTAACAACTGCTGCTACAGGTCCTGACACCCAAGAGGTGCTCCAAATGTTGAACAGATGGCCATGTTTCATCTTCGATCTGCCTCTTTAGTTCATCTGTAGACCTGGTAGCTGAGAGGACTTGGTGAAAGTGAGGATGAACATGAAGATGGTTGTGGAGGGGAAGAAACTAAAATCTTTGTGATCTAAATAGATTTTAAAAAAGAGAATGAACTTTTAGACCATTCCTTTGTTTTTTAGAAAATAAAACCTTATATACTTACCCATACAGAAAAAGACACACCTTTGATGCTTACATCCTTACTTCCCCATTAAATTAGTCATATTTATGTATCAAATAAAATGCTCTGAAGACTAATAAACTTTAGCAGATAATTTTGAGATACACTATCGAGAAAGAGTTTGTTGTGAAATGTTGTAGATTCCCCAAAGACCCTTAAACTAATCTTCGGCTTTGCCCACTATATTGTAAGGCAAATGTAAAAACAGAAACATCTACATTTAAGTCATTCAAATATTAACCTAATGAAATATGCATAAGTACATCCATACCTCACTGGGATAGATGAAATCTGCCTCAAGGTTTATTTTAATTAACCTTAATGTTTAACTATTTAAGTGGGACTATATTTCCCTACTCTATTTAGCTTTTTGAAGTTTACTTTTTGTATCTAAGTGTATTAATAATTCTAAGAATAAACAAGCCACCTAGACCTTACTGTAAGTGTAAAACTGAAATTATTATAATATGAAAGGCCAAATAAATTTTATATTCCTTTGTGAAGTAGGATAAAATAAATATCTAGATCATTTAAAGAAATCCATATAGTTTCTGAAATATTTTATTTTATTTAAGTTAATGCCAATACTGTCTAACAGAAACATAATGCAGCTGGGCACAGTGGCACATGCCTGTAATCCCAGCAGCGCAGGAGGCTGAGGCAGGAGGATCTCAAGTTCAAAGCCCACTTCAGCAACTTAGCAAGGCTCTAAACAACTTAGCAAGACTTGGCTCAAAATATAAAAAGGGCCAGGAATGTGACTTAGGGCTTAAGTGCTCCTGGGTTCAATGTCTGGTGCCAAAAAAGAAATATGATGCAAACATTTATGTAATTTTGTATTTTCTACTGTCCTTTTTAAAAAAGGTAAACATTGTTTAATTTTTCAAAATGTTTTACACAACCCAATATATACAGAATACTATCAGAACACATAGGAAATATGAAAATTATTGACGACATATATGACATTGTTTTCCACACAAAGTTTTAAAAACTGAGTGTCTTTTATATTCAGGACACATCTAAGTTGTTCAGTTGCTCAGTAGCCACTGTGTGGCTGGTGATTACCAAGTTCCACAGAGCAGCTTAACTTTTCCTCCCTCAAAGAGCATCAGAACATTCAGGAGGTTTCTATCACCTTTTCCTGTTCAAAACCTTTTATTATCCATGGAAATAAAAGATGTGTGCTTTGAAAATCAAATTCCCCATGATTTAAATAGATGTATCTTATTTAAGTAGATGTAATAGTAAAGGGGAAAAATGACGTGTTGCTTTCTGAGACAGTTTGAATTTGACAATGTTCCCCAAGACTCATATGTTGGAGGCCTAGTCCCCGGTGCAGCAGTGTTCAGAGGAGGGGCTTTTGGAAAATGATTGGATCATGAGGGTTCCGGTATCATTAATGGATTAACTTGCTGGTGGATTCATAACTGAATGGCCTACTGTAGGAGGTGGGGCTTAGTTGGTGGTAGGTCATTGGGGACATGTCCTGCAAGGGCATATCTTGTCCCTGACCTGGCCTTTTCCTCACTTACTCTCTTTACTTCTTGGCTGCCATGAGGTGATAGTTTCTCTTATGTTTTCCTGTTGCCATGATGATTTGCTTCACCTCAGGTCCAAAGTAATGGAGCCAGCTGACCTTGGACTGAAACCTTAAGCAGAAACAAATCCATCCTCATTGAAGTTGATTTTCTTAGGTATTTTGTCACAGTGATGAAAAACTGACTAACACACCTTCCTTAGTCAGAAGGAAGGTTCCCTTAAATGGAAACCATTTAATCTGGAAAGCTTCCAAACAATATTCAGCATTTACATTTTTCCCTTAGGGTCAAAGAAAGAAATTGAACCTCTCTTTAAAATATGCAAACAATACCTTGGAAAACCTTTTTCATCAAAATAAGGGAATAATGCATTTTCATGAAATTAAATTATGTGATATTTGACTATATAGAATGAGACTCATTTCTTTTCAAGTAATTTGAGTTTTTTAAAGGAATGCATTAGGTATACAAATTGTTTTTTTTTTTTTGAGAAAAGCTATTATTTGTGGGTAAGATATATTCCAGAAACCTAATTCATAAAAAATAGGCCCAGCTCTTACCATAATTGTTTTGAAATGTTGTACAGTGTATCTGTATATCGAAACATCACACAGTACCCTGTTGGTGTGTACAATTTTCATGTTTTTACATATCAGTCTAAAAAACATCAGATTCGGAAGGTCATATTTGGCCTGTAGGCTATGGTTCATTGACCTCTTCTTTAAACTTATCCAAAATATATGCACTGATGAAGACTCATGTAAACCAAATAAAAATACCAACATATTGAAGGGAATGAAAGTATTTATTCAATTTTTTTATTATTATTTTTACAGACTGCATTTTGATTCATAGGACACAAATGGGGTACATCTTTTCAATTCTATGGTTGTGCACAATGTAGTCATATTATTCGTGTAATCATATATGTGCATAGGGTAATGATGTCTGTCTCATTCCACCATTTTTCATACCCCCCCTTCTCATTTCCCTCTACGTAATCTAAAGTTCCTCCATTCTTCTCTCGCCCCCCACCCTTCCACCTCCATTATATATCATCAGCCACTTATCAGGGAAAACAATTGGCCTTTGGTTTTTTGGGCTTGGCTTATTTCACTTAGCATGGTAGTCTCCAATTCTATCCATTTATCTGCAAATGCCATAATATTATTATTCTTTATGGCTGAATAATATTCCATTGTGTATATATACCACAGTTTCTTTATCCATTGAATCTTATCTCTGTGTTTATTTTTAAATGCAGAAGAGTGAAAACAATATATTAACTTAGAATTAAATTATATGTATTTGGTAATGGGATAAAAAAATAGTTTAAATAGTAACTTTGTTTTGCATGAAGACTGTTTCATGTGTACACAAACGTATATTAAGACCTGAACAAAAACATTCATAGCATCTTCCTTGGAAAAAACCAAAACTCTGTTCTCAACTTAATTATCCATTAATGATATAACAGATAAAGACAGTGGTATATTCATATTGTGCAAACCAACAGCAATGAAAATGAAAGACCCGAAAGACCTCTCATGGAGTATCTTCATAGGGGTGACTGTTCATATTGTAACAAAATACTGACCAAAAGATGGAAAGTACAAAGCATGTACGGTGTTATTCCACTTACATTAACTTCAAAAACAATAAAGTAAACTTGTTAATGGTGTGTGCAGTGTATTCATGATACAGAAGTATTGGACAGATGATCATAAAATCCTGGATAATGATTGAGGCAGGGATTTGATAGTGAAGAGATAGCTCTTGGGGGTATCTATTTTTTCATCTGAACTTGGTTTGCATTGATACTTGCTTTATTCATTATTTGAGCAGCTAATTTATATGATCTGCATTGTAATTCACAATTAAAATGCCTTAGTGTGTATGCATACCTCTTTCCTTAAGTTTCATCTTTTGCTTCATTTGGGTGTTCCCCATAGCAGGGTTAGCTTTATTCCAAATTTTGAATTGTGTAGCAATTTGACAAACATATCAACTTAAGTCTGCATTCAGCAAGTTGTTGATTCAAATCTTGACCTACCCTGGGACCTGTGGATCTCTAGAAACCTGGAGACACGATCACCATAGAACCCCATAACATTATGGTTATGGTGGTAGCATCAATAGTAGATAAATAAGCTGTTACAATTTTTCTCAACTTAGGCACTCTATAATTCATCATATCATTTTATATACATTTTACATAATCTTTATCCTAGCATTTTTGTGTTGTCATTATAATGATTTTCTAAGCCATTATCATTCTACCCATCTTACAGGTAAAGCTAGAAAATTTAATTAATACACTGAAGATCATGCAGTGATGGAAGGAAAGAGAACCTGAATGTGAACCCAGAGACATCTGATTCCAAAACCTGTGCTCCTTCCTCTCTTGAGTCTTGCCTTCTTGCTCTCATTATTCGGTAGTCTTCCAGTTTGGTCAGTTATGCTTCCACCTCTTGCATATCTCAAAGAGTAGATTCACAAAACATTCTGAGTGCTAATTTACAAATGTGTCATAAAAGACCACAAAGAAATAAACATCAGAGAAGACAGGTGAATGCTCTAGACCTCTTATTGGTCCATCTGGCCTGATCCCTAAAGAAGTAGCTTTGTCACCTTGTTTTTGTAGAGACACATTAACTCTCTTGGCTATTCTGATAATTTCTTCCATGTTTTTCTTTATCATTTTAGTCTACTTCCACACCACTAGCAATATTGGTGTAATATTTTTGTGCTTTATGTAACTGGAATCATACCACATATGAGATTACATGGGGATTTTCCAAAGAATGATATTAAAATTTTTTCCATATTTCATCTTTCTTTGCCTTTCCCCATTTAAAATAGGGAAGACACTTTTCTGTCTGGCATCCTATGACAACACTCTAATTCTTAAGATCTTTGCTGATTTCTGACTACTTTCATTCAGTCTAATAAGCATGTGCATATTATAAATGGTCTGAACTTGAATTTGAACTCATTACTCATTAAAACTCATCTTTTTCAAAATCTACTAATCACATATGGGGTTTTACATAATCTGTATATCTAAACTCTAATAAGACTGTGACCAAACAAGAATGGTAACTCTGAAATAGTGAAAAAGGTATCCCTTTAACTCCCTCACTGGTCTTATTTTTACTTTTTTAAAAAACATATTTTCAAACTGAAAAAAAAAGCTATAAATCCTCACTATTAGTCTATTCTCAAATTCATTCAATTCTCAGCTTTTCCAGTTTGAATTAACATACACTGGAGATATTCTGATTTAGCTGCATTTCATATTTTTATTTGTATTATTTTAGAATGAATGCCCTGCAGGAAGCTTTGGGATATACACAGATAGTGTCTCATGTAATATTATTATGTTTTTGTATCAGTGGGACTTGAAAGTAGGATTTGTTTAAGGAACGTGTTTTGGATAGATGGTTACATCTATCCAGGAAGTGAACTCAGTTCAGTGTCTTTCTCATGAGAAACTCAAGTGCATTTGGTCAGGTTTTCTAATGCCAATGGCAGTACTTTTCCTCTCCTATAGGAGCCACTGTGTTTTGGTTTGTCTGCTTCATTTTAAAACACTTCCTCTCTAGCTTACTTACTGTACCTGTTTTTCCCTTGTGTACATCGAATAGTTTTGTGTCATAAAGTAGAAGGGCTTCCCAGAATCTAATATTCTTCCCATTTCCTATAAACTATAGGATATGGGTTTTTGAGAAACAAAGGGAAAGAACAGTATCCCAGGGGCTTCCCTTATGCATCTTCCTCGATTGTCTGCACTACAGGCTCCATTTCTTTACCTCCCACATGTTAATTATGGATAGCCCACCCTCTACCTTTTCCCTCCAACACTAGATCCAATCATCACATCTCATTATTCTTTCCAGTCACGGTCCCTGTTTTGAGTCTGTCCTTGCAAAAAAATTCTACTAGACTCTAGTTGTGTTGCTTGGTACTTCTTGATCACCTGCTGCTATAACTGAGAGGCTCATCAGGACCCTGAGTACAGCCTCAGGAGCTGGAAGATGTGAACAAAATCTCAACTGCTCCAGTCCTGGACAGGTGATCCATGCTATCTCTGCCTCCTTTTCTCATCTGTAAAATAAAGCAGTATCCATCTCAGGGCTCTCAGGTTTAAATAACCTAATGCATGTAAATCACTTCAAATGTAGAAATAGGAAAAGATCTGTAAATGTTAGCTGTTACTCTTTTTATTATAGCTTTGTAATAACTGTTTGCTTGAGTGTGGGTTTTGAAGTAAACAGATCAGGATTGAAATATTTGTTTCTATTTTCTGTCTGATCAACTTAGGAGAGATATTTTACATGACTGGACCGTGGTTCAATCACGTAAGTAGGGGCATGGGTTTCTAGATCTCAGGATGTTGTACAGGTTATAGGAAATCATACACTCAAATGTTTCCATGACAGTTTCACTCAACTAATGTGAACTTTGCACCCCGTCCTGCTTCTGCATTCTTCTTCAAGTGTGACTTCTAATCCTAAGGAGCAGCCCTCAATGATTTGTACGTGAGATAACGTCAAACTCTTCATACTCAAGGGCCTTCGCTCTCTGCTTCCATTGCACCTTATGTAGTTTTCCTCTGCATCAAACATTCATTTGTGGTCACATTAATGTGGATGCCCCCATCTTAACCTTATGCTGCCTTTCTTAGGTCTCCCCAGTCCTTCCTGTTTGTATGAACTCAGCATTTTCTAGACTGAGCTGGGACCACAGCTCTCCCATGGCATCAATGCCTACCCCTCTCCAAACGTAGCATTCTTCATCTCCTGAAATCTATCACATAAATGCACTTCCTGTGAGATTCTTGCATGGCTTTGCTCTATTATTTCTTCTTGCATTGTGCTTAAAACCTTACCTTGGGGATCAGGTGGACTGTGTTCAGATCCTACATGTGAGCTATGAGCCTTTTGACCAAATATTTACCCTCTGTAAGTTTCAGTTGACCTCATTCACCAAATAGGGTCAATAATCATGACTAATTCCTAGGTAGTTTGTGAGGATTGAACTATTATATTTAGAAACAAGTGTAATCATTTTAAAAGCTTCCAATCAACATTGTTCAGAACTAAGGATATTTTCTTTTCTTCCATCAAACACTAAAATGTCCTTGGGGTAGGGACTCTGCATTATATGCCTTCAGAATCTCTCCACATAATGCCTCTTGATTTAATTAATTTCTGGTGTAATTAGTTGCTCTATCTTGCCTTTTTCTGATTACATCCAAGACACACTTGAAATTTGTATGACAAAGAAGCCATCCCTGCCAACTAAAATGGGATTGGGTTTCCTCTGGACGTTGTACTGACCCAGGTAGCAAGCACAAGCCCTGCCCGTAACTTCACAAAACTCTGACCTGGCAATCAGTGTGCTGCCTACCCCTTAAAAGAACAGAAAATTGTCACTGGGGTAACAGCACAAACAGTACTGACCCTGTTCATGTCGAAAAAACAAGACCATATCTATAAAGTGTTTATAAGTTAACACCAAATCCAAGTCCAGCAGCCACTGCTCCCAGTCACACTGGAACACTGCAACCAGCAGCATTCCACACTGAGAGAAAAGCAAGGATTTCTGTGTCTCGACCACGTAGCAGTAGGCTGAAGTCACTCTCCTGCAACACCAACCACCTAGAAGGAGAAGGAGGAGAAAAGAAATTATGGGTCAACCTTCCAAAGATTTTCAAATACCATCAAAGGTCACTGCTGCAAAAATTCCGACCCACCTTGTTCAGATTTACGAAGGCTGTCTTCTTCTTGGGAAAACTTCTATCACATCATCCCTATAACTTCTGCATCTCTGTCTCCTGTATTAAAATTATGGGTATGTCCTATTTCTTGGCAGTTTTCTTGAACGGGATCCATGTCTGAGCTGTCCCCACATCAGTTACCACCATTACAGTTACCAGTAGCAGACACCCATGGGGATTTGCCAGAGGCAAAATTGAGAGTGTTGATTATTTGCAAGCATAAACAGGTGTCTTATAGAACTCAAGGGCAGGTTGGAACCAGGTGCTCCAGCACAGTTGAAAATGTGGAATCCTTTTTTACCCTCCATGTCTTCTGGGTTTCTAATTGACCCATTCTTCTCTCCTGAAGCAAACTGACATTTTCCTCTTCTGAGTCTCCATGGTTGCTATCAACAACTCTGGAGTTTACATCTCACTATATAAGTGAGCAGTTCTGGTTGACTTGAAGTTTGTTATTTCTGATTTCAGGTTATCATGGAAGGAAAATTGATTGGCTCAGACAGGGTTAGGAACTCACACCTAACCCAGTGCATCAGTTCTATTATAACCATATGAATGTAAAAGATTCCTAGAAAACAGTTGTATAAAAGTGTATGGGTTAAGGGGTCAGGACAATTAACCTATCCTTTCATAGCACCTAATAAAATATCTCCACCTCAAAAATATCTCAGTAACTCAGATGGGAAAAGAATGAAATTATCTGAATTTTTTTTTCTTGAACTTGCTCTTTACATGAGGATTTTTATTTCCATAGGCATCTATTTGTAGCTTGTCTTAGCATTCCTGAATATACATCTTAATATGCCAAAAATATCCTGAGAAATAATATATACCAAAATAGCATGTTTTAGGAGTTGCTGGAATAGGAAATAAAAAGTCAGAATGGTATACCCCTCTGCTCAAAACTGAAAATACCTCTAAAGTGAAAGAGACCTTTGTCATGAAAATTTTAAACATCAGATAAATGAATCTTTTGCTGGATGTCTGGAAAACAACTTCTGTTGATATGTATTTCATTTGAAATTCACATATTAAAGAGTACTGTTGCTATCTTCTGGGATAGTGGTATTGTTTGGTGAGGTTTCAGGTTTTATTTCCCACCCTTGTAGGTTTGCATCTAAAAAAGTACTTTCAAAATTTTAGGTGTTCCCCCTGCCCCTCAATTTTTGGGCAATGGCTGAATCTGTGATTAGGAAGAAAATGAAATATCATTTTGGTTAAATTCTTTTTGAGTTGTTATAGATGTTTGATTATATAAGTTTAGATTTTTGAGTTCTCAGAAAACTTCTGGCTGCTGAGACAATTTTAGATCAGAGGACAAAATGAAGATGGTAACCAGGCAACATGTTTCTTGTACAGTTATTAAAAATAAATTGTGAAGCTTCTACAGTGCAGAATAATTCTCTGGCGAGTGTGCTTGGCTTTCACTGTGACATGGCCTGGAAGAAGAGATGGGTTCTGTTTTATCAATAATTCTCTGGGTAAAACTCATTATTTTGTAATATCATGATTATTGGAGAGTTACAAATCATTATGAATATAATTATAATTTGATATGACCTCTTAAAAACCTTCCATAAATATTTCTGTACAAAAATCACAAGTACAAATGTTCACACATCTACTGTAAAAACTTGAATTTGACCCCAAAATCATTAAGATGATATCAAGCTTGAATAGACATATGTATATTTTTTGTATTTAGAAAAGCATTACCAAATAAAACTTTTGAACTCTTTGATATAATGAATAACAATTTTCAAAGAATGACACCAGATGCAGTCAAACATGGTCAATATATTTCATTCAATATTTGATGTTTCTGTGGACATTTGAGCATGTGATATTATTTGAGTAATTGTGAGATATATATCATAGGTTCAGTGGAGGGGACTTTGTCTTCTCTGTGGTAGACCTTGTACCTTCCAGGGCTGTGTGTGCAATGAACATAAGAGTGATCAAATTCCATAATATTCCAGAGTGCATTTTGTATATCCTGATTGCACATCTGAATCACATAGAAACCTAAAGATGCTGGTGCTCAGACTCACCAACTGCAGCTCTGATTTGGTTGGTCTGGTTTAGAGTTCAGGCATAGGTACTTCTCCCGTGCCCCATATATTATTCTTGTGCATAGCCAGCCAGGGACATGAACTACTGTTCTAAACACAGGTATTCTTCAAACACCTCACTTAGATAAGGGGATGGATGAGTTTCTGGAATGGGTCTCTTTTACGAGTCAGGATTGGTGGGTTGTTACAGTACAGTCTTTAAAAATGCATTTGTAGGCATCAAGTCTTGTCAAACACCCCTATTATTATCTAAAGGCCTTCCTTCATGGAAGGCAGATCTCATCTGAGAAGTTTCCAGGAAGATTCTTGGTGATTGTTTTTGATTGCTCATCCTCTTCTCCAGCTAGTTAATTGGGCCAACAGCCTATTTTGGATTTGTATTCTCAGGTTTCTTCATGGATGTTGAGCAAGTAATAGAAGCTAATAAGGGATCATAGAGCTTGGGGGAGAGAGAAAAGAAACTCTGGCAGATGATGCATTCTTTAAAGACTGGCTTTAGTAAAAAGGAGTTAAAAATAAACCACTCTGGAATCTGTTCATCTTAAGGAAGGCTTACTTAGGATGGCAACAGGGAGGCAGGACTAGGATGCATGCTCTGTGGAATTGCACATAAGGAAATACCAAGGGTGAGTTCTCCTTAGACCCTTTTTCAGTTCTCCTTTCTCTCCCACCAGGAAACCTCTTGGAAATCATGAAATCTCCTCAACTCTTTTGAGTCCTCTGGGGAGAAAAAAATATCTTTATAACATTAACAAGGTTAAGACAAAGATACTGACTAATTCATACACAACATGCAACACATCCTGCTGTTCTGGGTTTTCTGTGAGAATATCACCACCACCTTTCATAAAGGAACTGAACAGATTATATTAAGGGAGAGCACCATGTTTTCACATAGTGTGTTCCAAGAGATATTACTGGACGGAGAGCTCCATGAGAACAGAGGGTGAGGAATTTGTGTACAACTTATAAAAATACATGCAAAGTGTAGACCAAAGTTCTGGATCTTAATTGTTGCCCATTAAGTATGGTGGTATTGTTAATTTGTTTAAATATTCATATCTGAATATAATACTTGGTATATAGTAAATTTCTAAGAACAACTTCATGGAAGTATACGTTCTTCTCAAGTATGGTCCATCAGTAACTCAGAATCCTACCAACATGAGCTTACTAAAGTGGCAAAGGAGCTGGAGACCAGGATGGTTAAGACTGATTTTCCTGATTTATTGCTGATGTCCACTATGGAGTAGATGTAGGGAGTGGTTAGATAAGTATACTTACTGTACCTTCTACAGACAAAGGTATGGATGATAGATTCATAGGTTATGCTTGTGAAAGTTAGGTGTGCATTGAAACAGGTATTCATTTATTTTGGAGGGTAACTGTTGTGCAAAGTTTTACTACTTTCAAGAGCTGAATGATATGTGGAAAGGGCAGGTACTTTGGTGAAAGACACACACATATATACATACACATAGCTCTATAGCTATATATAACTAAATATACAACTGTAGTTTATATTTATTTATAATATATACATATAATTGTATAGCTATATATAACTATGTATTTTTTATATGCATAGCTTTATCATGTGTGCTTTGCCATACACACGTGTATTTTTTAAGAATTAGTACACATGAATGAGTGAATGGTAAGAAAAATGAAATCCTGTCATTCATGACAGCATGGATGGAACTAGAGGTCATTATATTAAGTAAAACAAGCCAGGAACAGAAAGACAAATCCCACATGATGTCAGCCACATATAGAATTTTAAAATCATTGACCTCATAGCAGTTGAGAGAAGAATAGTGCCTACCAGAAGGCAAGGAGGACAGCAGGTGGCAGAGATGGAGACAGGCTGATCAGTAGGCACTAAATTACAGTTAGGAGCAAGAAGTTCCAGGATGTTGCTGGACACTGGGGAACTGTGGAATATAGTAATTTACATAAGTTCCATAAAACTAGATGAAAAGATTTTGAATGTTTTCATTGTAAAGAAATGGTAAATATTTGAGAAGGTAGATATGTTTAACCTGATATAAACCTAATACAAGATACACATGTATTGATATATCAAATGAATTTGTGCAAATTTTGTGTCAGTTAAAAGTAAATAAACGTCATTCACTGTCAGCAATAACACAGTACTGATATATAGATATTTGATCTGACGATTATTGTGTGTGCATTTATATATATGTAATATATGTTAGAAGAAGTATTTTAAATTTTAATATAACATTAAATATAACATTTAATATCACATTAACATGTATTCCTGATTCCTGGGACATCATTTTAAAAATTACACTTTTCTATCTGTCAAATTTTGATGGCTGCTTACTAGTATAACACATAGATATCTAATCATGTGTTTTGGACATTTTTGCAGTGATTCTTAGTTTTATTATAATAAACAGTGCTAAAATGATCTTCATAATTAAATTTTAAATGCTCTATTATAGAAATTATCTAACATACATAAAAATAGATAGAATCAGATAATAAACCCCCATAAACCAAGATCCCAGTTGCAAACATCATCAATAATTTGCTAATTGTATTTTAAGCATCTCTGCTGAACTTTCATTGTGAAAGCAAGTTTTGGATCAAATCTTAAACATTATGTCTTTTCACTTAAAGTATTTCAGAAGTTATCTCTAATCAATAGAACCTTTTATTTACATGATTACCATATTATCACATTCTATAAAACTAAATTTCCTCTATAAGCTCCCGTGCTCTACACATATTTTTTTAAATGCATGTACTTCTTTCTTGAGGATAAATACCTCCAAATAAAATTACTTTGTGACATGTTAGCACAGATTTTATGACTTCTCATGCTTATTAGCAAATGTCAGTATGTGTTGCAGCTAAGATGGCAAAAATACTATATGACAGCTCTTATATTCATTATTGCTGTGGGAAAAAGAAAAATAGTGAAATAGGAGATGCCCTGAAAATAATCTAGTGTGCAAGGAGGAAATGGAGGAAGGCATGAGGGTATGAAAACAAGAAATTGCAGCAACATCAGTAAAAACCGGTCTGAAGGAAATGCTGTAAGCCATAGAAGTACGGACCCATTCCTTGGCTCTCCGCAGAAAAGCAAGAGTATCCCACCACACAGTGATCCACTGTCCCTTCCACACTTCATGGCCTCCAGGGAGAAGTCTCTTAAGAAGTCTCACCTCCAAAAGCATCCACTCAAGGGACACTCACTTTATTTTTCATGTCTATGGACCTTGCACAACTTGAACAACCCATATTATGGCCATGAAGTTCACACATGAGTGTTCATGTTACAGGGAAATGGTGAGGGACTTTCACAGGTGGTGGTTCTTTTTTTTTTTTTTAATATTTGTAGATGGACACAATGCTTTCAATAACAATATTATTATTTATTTTTATACAGTGCTGAGGATTGAACCCAGTGGCTCACACATGCTAGCTGAGTGCTCTACCACTCAGTCACAACCCCAGCCCAGTGGTGGCTCTTCCTAATGTCAGGAACTGATACTGAAACTCCTGATGTCCATCAGAGGAAAAGAAACTGGCATTTACCGAATAGTATCAAATTGTTAGTTGGTTTAGCTTAAAATTCGAAATTTTAAAAACCCATCCCTAGGGTATATACTACTATTTTCATTTTCTAGATGAGGAAACCTACATGTCTTTTCAAGTCCTTTCTGTAATAGGGGAAGGAAGGAAGGAAGGAAGGAATGAAACAGAACAAGAGAACAAAAATGTTCAACACCAAAACAAAATCATCAGAAAATTTTGTGATTGACTTAGCATAACATAAGTGAAATAAAATAGGATCATCCATATAACTCCAAAGGCAGCCTCTCAATAACTGAATATTTCATAGTTTTTGGTGTTAAAGTCCACATTTTTTCTGAATTTTTTCTTCTTGTTCTCTCCTCTTTTTTACCTTATATATGTGTCTCTGTTAATTTTCTTAAGTTTTGTAGCACTTACACTCTTACATGTCAGGCGTGTTTTGAACACTCAGTGATCCCAACACTCTGATGGAGTGAATGTTATCATCATCCCCATTTTGATGAGATTGAGAAATTTAGTCTGGTTAGCTTGCTTGCTCCCACTCCTCCTGGAATGGGACCCTAGATTTCTAGCTTTAGTGTCTGCTTTTAAGCATTAAACTATCAACTTAGTATGCATTTTTTATAACCCATATTTATTCTCTTATAAGTGTATTCAGATTACATAAATGCCCCCTGTTCCCTAGGTACTTTAAAGGAATGAAAAATGGAAGGCATTCTGCATTATATAATATGCAATAGCCCTTTGGAATCATTTTGTAGGATAATAGTGTAGACATTAATCCCTCTACCTCATCCATAAACACTTCCCATGGGATTGTTTGTTCTTTGTGGAATAATTTCCATTGCAATAATTCTTATTTGTTTTCTCAAAAATGATGGCTGGTTTCCACCACTCATCACTAGACACAGCCAGAGAGTTTTTGGGTATGTCTGAGAGCCTGAATTGGTCCCACTAGATCAGTAATTATCTTCTTGCCAAACTGATTTACATGTCTTTAGCTTCCTTTTACTTCAGGAAATGTTTACAGGAACTCAAATGGGGAAAATGGAGGTGAATGGGGAGTAGTCCTTGACCTGTAGGACCCAGACTGCTGGAGGCAAACAAGGAACTAAGCACCCTCAGCTCTGTGGAAGTGCAGATAGGACCATGGATAACAATAGAACTCCAAGAAGCACAGGCCTCAAGGGTGCTGAACCACCACTTCCTATAGCAATGTGAAGTTGCATCATGAGCCAGAAAACCTCAATTCACTTGCTTCAGGTTGGATCCACCCAAGGTTTCCTTAATATATTTTGTGAGTTCATATAATGTTAAATTTCTAGTATCCCATTGGATCATTTCCCTATTATTCAACCAGTTGCCCTTTGGTAGATGATGATTAAAGAGCCTCATTTCCCTAGTTGTTTGAAATACTACCTGTTTTAGTCAGGTTTTTCATTGCTGTGACCAAAAGACCCTAGAAGAACAATTTTAGAAGAGGAAAAGTTTTTGAGGGGCACACAGTTTCAGAGGTCTCAGTTTGTAGGTGGCTGACTCCATTGATCTTCGCCCAAGGTGAGGCAGAACATCATGGCAGAAGAGTGTGGTAGTATAATAGTGCTGTGGGGAAGAAGCTCAGGACATGGTCCCCAGAAAACAGAGAGAATAAGCTTAGCTCAACAAATTTATACCCCAAAGGCACCCACCCAGTGATCTACCTCCTCCAGCCATACCCACCTACAGTTATTACCCAATTAATGGCTGGTAGTGGATTAAGCACTGAGTATGTTAAGGCTCTCATAACCCAGTCACTTCACCTCTGAGCTGTCCTGCATTGTCTCACAAATGAGCTTTTGAGGGACAGCTCACATATAAACCATTACACGACCTTTATCCTATGATTATGTCAACTCCCGTTGCCAATTTCTGGACTCTCTGTTATGTTCTAAGGTCTGTTGATCTCCACTTTGATCACAGAGAATTAATTTACAACTTATGGTTAATAAATTGTACTGTCACCTCACCAGCAGCTGTAAACACTCATCCACTCTTGATCTTCTTTTCCAGTTATCTTGATTCTTGTATGTTTTTCCATACAAGTCATGGGTCCAGCTCGAGAGGGAAGAAGTTAATATTTTTACCCAGAGCAGATGCAATTTACAAATTAACTTAGAGTATATTGACTGAAGGAAACTGCAAACCCATCTTGAAAGACTGAACTTGATCCCATTTGGTAGAAAGATGCCATTAGTGCTTGGAGAGGTTGATTTGGTTTTGTTAGCTCTTTAACTGTGATTTTTCTCTTTCATTACATTTTTTTAAGTGGTATTATTTGAGTAGATATGTATGGATGATTTGTCTCTGTTAATTCACTTCCCTATATTCAGAAGCTTATTCAAGGGCATATTTTGAGGGGTCTTATATAGCATTTCTCATTTCAGTGGAGTCTAACTATGGCTTAAGTAGTAGCCAAGGTGTATTAAGTTAAAAGAGATGCACTTCTCGGATGGGTATGGTGGTCTACACCTGTAATCCCAGCAACTCGGGAGGTTGAGACAGGAAGATTGCAAGTTGAAGGCCAGTCTCACCAATTTCATGAGGCCCTAAGCAACTTAGGGAGACCCTGTCTCAAGATTTTAAAAAAGGGGCATGGGGCCCTATGGATGTAGCTCAGTGGTTAAGCACCCCTATGCTAAATCCCCAGTATCCCCCCAACCAGAGAGAGAGAGAGAGGGAGAGAGAGAGACGCACACACAATTCTTAATGGTGGAAAGTTCAGTGTCAACTCTGAAAATCACACACAGGATACAAATGGGGAAAGAGGAGGCCCAGGTTGGTAACCATCAAGGGTGGTAGCAGACAGTAGTGTGAGCTAGAGAAGTTGGGACCTCTCACCGGCAGTGGGGTTTTGAGCACCTGCTGCTTGCTGCCATAGGGAATGGGTCTGTATTACAAGTTCTAATTTTGCAAGCAAAACCAAAGATGTAGATTTCGAAACACAATCTCCTGGTTTTTACATTGATTTCAAAATTATTCTGGTGCAACATAGTAAAGGACAAGACAAGTCTACAGGCTGAATACATTCCACAGGCCTCCAGTTTGTGACATCTGATGAAATAAATGCTCTTTAAACCAAGAAGTTAGCAAGTTATGCCACAACCACGTTTACTTGCTGTGGGTGTGTTGGTTTCCTTGGGCAGCCATAGAAAATGACAATTGTGATGGCTTAAAATAAGTTTTTGTTGTTTTTCTTGTATGGTCCCAGAGGTCAGAAATCCCCAGTCAAGGATTTGG
>JAJEJO010005562.1:576939-710206 GCA_020662805.1 Glaucomys volans
GTTTTGTTTTGGTGGTTGTAGGTGGACAACATGTCTTAATTTGTCTATTTTTATTAGCGGTACTAAGGATGGAACCCAGTGCCTCACCTATGCTAGGCAAGTGCTCTGCAACTGAGCTACAGCGCCAGCCCACCTTCTTAGTTTTTGAGACAGGGTCTCACCAAGTTGCTTAGGGTTTTGCTAAGTTGCAGAGGCTGGCCTTCAACTTGCAATCCTCCTTCCTCAGTCTCCTGAGTCCTTGGGAATACAGGTCTAATGGACCTTCTTCCCTTCTCCCTGTGTCTCTCCTCTGTGTGTCTTTCGTAAGAACCCTTAGATTGGATTTAGGGCCCACGTGAAAAGCTCAGAATACTTTCACCTCTAGATCCTTAATTGAATTACATTTGTAATGTAATCTGTTGCTATGCAACATCCCCCATTCAGAAGTTGGGGATATTAGGACATGGGAATATCTGTTTTTGAACAACATGATTCAACGCTTTATAGTGAGTTATAGAAATAGAAAGAGCGTAAAGCTCATGCATACCATTTGCCAATAATTTTGAAGTCATCCCAAAGTCAAAACATTAGCAGCAAGACCAGTGCCCCTACATCCTTGCTTCCGTCCATCACTGCCTGGCTTCTCTCTTCTACCTTCAGAAATAGTGTATTTTCTGGTATTCCCTATTTCAGCAGTAACACTTCCATTGCTCTTCTTTGGAGTTGGACCATGTCTGTCTGCCTCCTCAAATTTATGGCTTAGTTCTGCCTAATTTTGGATTTTTGCATGACATGAGTAATACTGAATAGATTTTTCTGTTCTTCGTTTGCGCATTTATTCTTGTGAGTTTCATGTGTGATGCTGTGAACTGCGTTTTCTTTGCTGTGTAGGATGCTGGAATGTGTGTATCTCATACTTCATGGGCATTTGGAATATGCACATTTTAATTGTGAATAATATCTCCAAACATTCTTGAACATGTACCCTAATGCACATGATCAAAGCTTTCTTGAGTGAATACACCCAGAGTCGATTGGCTGGACCTTTAGAGTAGGCACATTAGCAATATTAATAGGGAGCCCTGAGCTTCTCTGTGAAGTGGCTTACAGATTAACCCTCTCAGCAGAAGGGAAGTGGACACCCCTGCTTCTCACCTACAGCAGTGCTTCCCCCTCCCCTCCCTTTTCTCATTCTCATGTTCTCTCTCTTGTTTGTCTTTCCTGCTTTTTATACATGATGTCCTTCATTTTTTCCACTGGTATGGTGTCCATCACAAGTGGTGTCTCTCTCAATCATCAGCACACCTTCCCTAAGTTGGAAGCAGAACAGGAAATGCCAAGAGCCTAGGCCAGAGGTCTTGGGAGCTACAGGGAGTTCTCTCGTCTGCAATGCCTAACTGACCTGAGAAGGCTGTGATCAGGTACTGGTTGCTCTTTGATACCGCATAAAGCCCCATTAGTATCTGTCAGCCTCCTTCTGCCCTGGCAGAGAGGCTGCTGTGTCCTCTGACCCTGCTCTTGACATTCCGATAGCTTTCCTTTCATATCACACACTGGTGAGAGATTTTCTTCCCCCATTCTGCTGCAAAGGTCACCTCCCAAACATACCACCTGGGACGAATTATGTCTCTATTGATTTACACTGTCTTGTCTCAGCCACAAATTTCAGGGACTGTTTGAGGGCAGCACCCATTTAAAAAGAGGAGAGAAGCAGGTATTTATAGTCATAATGCCAGCTACAGCTCTATTCATTTACCCTGTGTTGTTCTACATTCAGTTCTAAGATTTTAGCAGTGTTGCTCACCAGGTACCCAATGGGACATTGGTTTCAGAATAGCGTAGAGATTAATTTCTGAAATGAAACTCATCAGTCCAATAAAAAGAAAAAAAATTGTACTCAGAATTCCATCTGCTCCATATAAAAGATTGATCTTACTCCTTTGTTGTAATTCTGATTCTGTTTCCTTTGAACTAAAATCCTGGTCTTAGTGCCTAAGGTTATATGCTTGAAATTCTGGTAATTTAATAGTAATGAGAGATGTGTCTAGATCATTTTATTTCTGAGATCTAGTAAGATGGGGGAAAACTTCAATTCAGGAGGAAACAAGGAATACAATCACATCATTAGTTATTCTAATTTCTTTGTCTGGCCCTGACTCTGCTCCACACTGGGGTCTACACGTCTTGTACTGAATATTCTGTTTCTGAAAGAAGATAGGCAGAATCTTTAGGCTGCAGAGTGAGGGCTACAAGTGAGGGTTTAGTGTCTTCAGGCAAAGGGAAGGCATTAAACCAGCCTTATCCGAATCTCCGTACTTCTTAGTAAAGAAGATCTACCCACAGATGCCAGGTATACTCGAGGCATTGTAAATGCATGGTTACAATAAGATCTATTTTAAAAACTGGAAGATCTGGGGCTGGGGCTGTGGCTCAGTGGTAAAGCCTAACATGTGAGGCACTGGGTTTAATCCTCAGCACCTCATAAAAATGTAATAAAATAAAAATATTATGTCCATCTATAATTAAAAAAAAAACTTGAAGATCTCATGGACAATACACTGTTCTTTTTTGTTGTTGTTATTATTGTTCTAGGGATTGAACCCAGGGACACTTAACCACTGAGCCACATCCTGGCCCATTTTATTTTTTATTTTGAGACAGGGTCTCACTAGTTACTGGGCTATCTTTGAACTTGGGATCCTCCTGCCTCAGCCTCCCCAGTCACTGGGATTAGAGGTGTGCACCACCACACCCCGTCGATGGTAACATTGTTTAAGAATGAAAATGAATAGAAGCCACTCATGAAAATTGATTTGATATTTTTGCCATAGCTCTTATGAAGAGAAATCCATAGATTGTTAGGCCCTAAAAGAAATCAGCCTCTGCTAAGCAGAGATACGTCAGGAAGAACCAACTAAATGGTGCAATATCCATCTGACCTCTACATCTGCCTCTTCTGAGAGAAATCCTATTTTCCAAAATTGGCCTTTGCCCCAGCACCATCAGACCATGAAGCCTGTTTCGCCAATTTGGGTGATTTGCCCATTCCAACACCTAAACTCATAATCGTTTTACTTTTCTACCTGCTAAACAACTGAGAAAATGTATGTAAATACTTCTTATATTTGTAATGTATCCATTGATGCAATTTTTTCATGGTCTTAAAGTTAAGGGAAAACTTTGAATAACTTAAGTATGTGAAAACAAGTCCATCTTCTTCCCTGGCTCTGGACCTTCAACTCTAAGTTTTTAGAGGAAGGAGGTGGTATCCTTTTATATTTACAGATGGATATAAAGAAGACCATGACATAGTGAGATTAGTGGAGCTGGGATTGAAGTCCAGCCTTTGTAGCCCTGAATCCACTCTTTTTTTTTTTTTTTTCTTGACTCTGATTCTCACAAGACCTTACATTTGCATTATCTTAAAAAGGCAGAAGTCCTGGGAATCTGGTTGCTTAGGTCTTTTCTTAATTGGACACTCTTTATGAATAGCACTGAGCTTTATGTTGGGCTTATTTCACCCATGGCTTCTTAAAAGATCTTTTAATTTCTTTTGACTAAAATGTCAACTATTTGACAGGATTGTCCTAAATGAAAGAATTCTTAAAATGATGTTCCTAGGTCAGTTGCTGAATTAGCAGCATTGTTGATGGTGGTATAAAGGTTGATCTTGGACTTATGTTTTTTTAAGTCTATCTTCTCATCTGCAAATGGGAATAATAATAATAACTACCATAGAGCTTTTTGAAATGAATAAAAGAAATTGTCTGTGGAAAACACAGTCCGCTCTATAATTCTAGTGCTTACACTGAAATTGGCAGTTGTCAACTTCTTTTTTGGTGGCGGGGTACCAGGAGTTGAATCCAGAGGCACTTAAACATTGAGTCACATCCTCAGCCCTTTCTTTTTTTTATTTTGAGACAGGGGCACACTAAGTTGCTTAGAACCTCGCTAAGTTGCTAAGGCTGGCCTTGAACTTAAGATCCTCCTGCCTCAGCCTCCCGAGCTGCTGAGATTACAGGTGTGGGCCAGTGCACCCCGCTGGCCATAATTATCTTAATGATGATGATGATACTGGAACTGTTGTGTCCCTGGTTTAGCTCACTAGAAATGCAAAGCATGTTGTCATCATCATGTCATTCCTAGGGCTCTCTGCAGATTTCACTGTGCAAAAGTTATTTCTAGGCCACGAATCAGCCTGGCAGATTCATTTATGACCTTGGAATATACTTTTTTGTCTTCTTCCATCCATGATGATTTTTGTTTTGATTGACATAAAAAGCACCTCATCTACTAAAACAAAGAAAAACATCACTGGTGCTTTTATTTCTAGCTGTGTCCACAGTGCCCCATAAGCACTGACCTTTTCCTTCAACTCTGTTTAGGATTCGATGCCTATTTCACGTCTCGCACACTTGAAAACAACAGAAGAAATGTGTGGTTTGCCGAATACTGGGAGGAGAACTTCAACTGCAAGTTGACGATTAGTGGGTCAAAAAAGGAAGACACAGATCGCAAATGCACAGGTAATTTCATTCTTGTTGTCCTTCTCCTGTGACTTGATGTGGCCAGCATTGAAATGTCTGCATAGTTGACAGAAGGAAGCTTGGCTGGAGACAAATTGAAAAAGTAAATTGAATTTTACTAGATTGTTCACAAAATAGAACAGGAGCATAAGTCTTTCAGGACAAGAGAAGTGCAGACAAGACTATATTCTTCTCTGCCTGTCCATTGAGCAGTAATTGACATTTTCACTGATGCTCTAAATTCAGAAGGGGTCATGTTGCTTTGAATGCTGTCATTGATGAGTGTTTAGTTCATTTTCTAGCCAGGGGTAGGAAATCATTTTCATATACACAAGAAACTCTGACAAATCCCTTACTGCTGCCCAATTGACCTATTACCAGGAGCGAAGTGCTCTGAGTTTTGAATAATGAAAATTTCAAATGATTTGCATGATGTCTAACTGAAAAAGTCAATTACTAGATAAAATATACTTTAAAATATTCACTCTTCCTTATATGTAAACTTGTGTGATTAATCCAAATAAAAACATGTATGTCTAATTAGAATAAGATATACTCCATGTTTGTATAAATATGTCAAAATATACTCATGTCATGTATATCTAAAAAGAACAAATACAATTTTAAAAAGAACGTGTGTGCAAGTGATCAAAAGGAAAAAAATCACATGTTCATTCATTTATAAGTGTTATTAAAGACTCCTTTCTGGTAAGAACTGTGCTAGGCGTTGTGGTCTCGGGATGAGTGAACCAGGTAAGGCTCTGCTTTCATGTCGCTTAGAGTCCAGTGGGGGGGAATTTAGCATGATTCTAGTGATCACTCTAACAGACATAATTATGAACTGCCATACATACTCTGAGGGTTACGAGGACATGTCATTGAGAAATTTGACTCATGTAAGGTCGAAGCTTTCTCAAATGGAGGGAATTTTTTTATAAAATCCGAAAATGGAGAATAGAAGGAGAAAAATGGGTTGGAGAGTTCCTTATAGAAGAAAAACAGGGCAATGAGGTGTACCAGGAGAGATTACTATAATTCTAAGGATCTGAAAGACAGAAAAATGTTTGAATGAGGTTGTAAGAACTGAGGCTTCAGGTACCAACAGCTAGCAAATAGTCAGTTGGTTGGGATGTACCTAGAATTTATCCTGGTCTGGACAACCATGGAAGGATGCTACAGAGGTTATGATACATACCACGTTAGCAGCAGTACTCCTCAACTCTGTTCTGGTAGTCTTCAACATTTTAATGATGACCTTGAAAAATCCTAAAATATCTTCATTATGACCAAGAAGGGGACATTCAGGTTGGGCAGAGTTCCAGCATTGAGTTTATCTTTGTACTATTGCTCTTTGAAGTTTGGTTACCTGGGTATTTTAGTTGAAGCCATTGGACAAGCATCCTTGAATCGGGTGGAATGCAGGTAATGCATGGTACTAAGAATACAATGAAGGAGTGAGCATGCTCAGGTGAGGGCTTAATTCTCAAAGTGTTTTCTGTGGGAAAAAAAGATGGAAGATAGGCACAGAGACATAAGTAAAAACAGTGATATGAAATGAACAGGGTGTGCATATGGAAGACAGAAGAGTGAAGTCATATTAACCACATTCTCTAGACTATGTTATGGAGCAATAAAGTGCTTTTAGAAATATGTTGTTATAAGGATGGGGGAAAGGGAATAAAACTAATTCAATGGTGACTGGACTTAGGGGACACAAAGTTTTCAAGTGAAAACCAAAAAATTTATTTGACATCTGGATAATTTGTCTCTAAGAGAACATTCAAGTGTACCAGAAGTATGCAGATGATTGATGGAGGTTTTCTGTGCTTTCCTAACATTGGATGTTCTGTGGGATATGTGGAGGCAGAAGGGATTGTCTGATGGGCATTAGGATTATCCCTGTCTCAGGAACAATCTTCTTATATGTTCCAACCTGTCTATATGATCCAAACCAGGCATTTTATCAGTGGCCACATTTTAGTGTTGGCTAAAATTGAGAATTTGGGTTTATAAAAACACGGTTATTTCCCAAAGTACCACCTTACAAAAATGGAAACAGAGCTGTCATCCTGCCATACTCCTTGCATATGAATATTCCATGATTAAGTTTGCTAAATTACCGGTGGCCCTGTGTATCTTGGTCTTTCTTCCCCTTTCCTTTCTCCCCTGTTCCTCTGTAATAGGAAGCACCATTTTGAGTGATGGTAAATCCTGTTGCCATCTTTCTTACCCTTCCATGGGTGAGAATACACAGGCGATTGTGTGTCTTTCTTCCTTATCCTTTCTTTTTCCAAATTCTATTAAACTTATGGATATCACTTTAGTAGTGTCTTTGAAATACTGCTTAAAATATCTTGACATTTGAATGTATCTCAACTTGGAGAATTTTAAGAAAAGTCAGGCTGACCATGGCTAGTCAATAGGAAAAAGGAGTCATGTTGAAGAGAAGGGACAGTTCCATTGCAGTGATAAAGTCTTGAATATAGTAGAGTGAGAACCTTAGTCTTAAGTTTGGGGAAGAATGGAGGGGAGAAAAAAAAATCCTAACTTTTCCTCATAAAGGAAAGTTACCTTAGTAACCATATTTTGCAACATTAAAAGAATGTGTGCATTAGGAAGAAGCCACAAAATGAGGTGGCTTCTGGGTGAGTAGTCTGGTTTTACAGACCAGTAATATAGTAAATGTTTAGCTTAGTACAGAGACAGTGGATATTTAGGTCTTAGGAATATGGAAAAGAATCCCTTTCATAAATTTCAGTTACTGGTTTAGCTAAAGAATAACAGTATAGTACTTCACATTTGTGAGCACAAATTAAAATGTGAACATTTTAACATGCTCATTAGCCATAATGAGCTATTTCTTACATATCAGTTCCAAATAGACCAACATTGAAGTGGTCATCTGTCAAGTCAGGCTTCAAAAATGAGGAGTGAGATACTAATATTTGAAAAGACCAAATTCCCAGAGTCATGGTTTAAGGGTGAGTTTTAAAATTCCATGACAGGGGCTGGGGTTGTGGCTCAGTGGGAGAGAGCTTGCCTAGCATGTGTGAAGCACTGGGTTCGATTCTGAGCACTGCATATAAATAATAAAATAAAGGTCCATCAACATCTAAAAAATATTTTTTAAAAATGAAATTCCATGACAGCAAAAGGTGTTGAGAGGAAGAACAGTTGTTGAAAAATATATATGGAGAAATATGGAATAAGCTGTGCATACTTCATAATTTAACTTGCAGTTCAACGCATTCTTACATATAATAGCTATATAATCTTCACTTCTATAAATTATCCCTATTCAGTTAACATTTCCTTCAAGCAAGGGATGCTACACCTTCCCTAATATTTTAAGAACTTCCCACTTTTCCTTGATACCTAGATCAAGCTAGCTATCTACCTCCTGTTTTCCTTATCAGTGACCTAATTTTTACCCATAGAGATGAGACATTGGTATGACCAATCCTGTTCATGGGCCAGCAGCTCTGAAGCTTGAGGGCTTCCATCCCTCAAGACATGCAGTTGAACAAGTGGACAGTGGCCCAAGCTTTCCCTGAAAACCCAACCTCCATTTGACAAGTGTTAAGGCATCCGTGCTACTTGGTGGTAGAGCTACATTTTCTTAGGAGATGGTCATGTCAGTTCTTCATACTATGAAGCAAGTCCTTCTAGGGAGTTCCCCACAGACTTCACTTAGAGGCAGAAAGATCAGGTGTGATCTGTTTTCCTGCCAGTATGCTATCAACACAAAGACCAGCGTAGAGTCTGACCTTACCAGGAATAAGGTGCTGTGTAGACACTAAGGTCAAGGAAAGAAGGACAATTACTCAAATGAAATAATACACTAGAAAACAGATGGAGGCCGTGTGATAAAGAGGAATACTAAAGTGGTTAAGAAACCATGTAGGTTTTGGAATCAAAGAAGCCAGAATTTGGAATCAAAGGAATGAGGGATACCCATGACTATACCTGAGGAAGTTTGAACAGGCATTATTTTACCTCTCAAAATGATTTTTTTGGGGGTGGGGGAGCACTGCGGATTGAATCCAGCGATGCTGCACTGAGGCACATCCCCAGCCCTTTGTATTTTTTGATTTTTCAGACAGGATCTCACTAAGTTGCTTAAAGCCTTGCTTAGTTGCTGAGGCTGGCCTTGAACTTTTGATCCTCCTACCTCAGCCTCCTGAATTACTATGATTACAGGTCTATGCCATCGTGCACAGCTTCTTTCCTTGTTTTCAAAATGAGGATAAAAACTTTACTTCCTAAGTTGCTGTTGGGATTAAATTAGAAAATTCAACGAGAGAACTTAAATGACACTGGCACATAGTAACAGCTCTGTGTTAGTAACAATTATCTGCTGTTCCGAGGGTAATAAGAAGGTCAAGGCTCAATGTATTTCAGCATCATGACTCAGAGTCTGTGTCCAGGTACCATAGGGCCTTGGATTTGCCCTTGGACTTGCACTCCTAATTTACCAAATCCTGTCCATCTTACTGTGACAGGCTGTATCCTTGTGTGGCTAGTAGCATCCTCAAGGTCTCAGCTCCCAAATGCACTCTTCAAACAGAGGAGGTGGTCCTGAGAATCTGAATGTGCCTGGGGCCGCCATAAAGATGATCACTCTGTCATATCTTACGGCTCACACAGAGCATTTGTCTAACTAACGCCCCTGTTCTGCCAAATGCCATTTTGCAGATTCTGATTCATCAGTGCTACCTCTTTGCTGAAAAGCAGGAACAAGCAGTTAGGAATCCATCATCCTATGAAGGGACAATTTGACTTTCAGAGATCTGTTTTCCTTTTGTGGTGACAGAGGATAAATGAATTGGCAACATCTTTTTTTTTTTTTTTTTTTTAAACAACCCAGGTATTTCATTGCTTGTATTTCCAAGCCACAGGACAAGCAGATTTCTGTTTTGATTTGTGTGCTTCTCAACCAAGGTTCACTGTGGAAAGATATTGGGGTTAAAGAGCAAACTGGTAAATTCCACATTTGGTAAGGTCAGAATCCTTAAGCTGTGTTTTCCTGTACACCTCGCTTCTCAAAGCTAGTAGTTTAAGTAACAGTTGCTTTCTTTCTGGAACTAAAAAGTCAGTTCCTAACCACTGTTAGTGGATACACCTTGTAATTCTCAAGTCTTTTCCCTGGAACCCAGGGCCATTGGAGCCTCTATAATTTGTTAACAAAACTCTAAGGCAAAATAATTACGCTTAAGAAAGTCAAGTGCTTTGGGAATATATAGGCAGAAAGAAATTATGACTCTATTAATTAGCTTTCCCTGTCATTCTTTTATTCTGTTCTGAATTGACCTTTCGCTATGACATAGATGCTGTATTGTGGTACCTAATTTATGTAGCATGATTGAAGAATCCAGATCAAAATGTGATAAATACTGTCTGACCCTTGATGCTTGGAGACATTTGAAGTCCTTTGGCTGGCAAGCCACACAAGGTGCATTTTTACATCTCTTTGCTGTCTCAAACCAAGGCTCAACACACATCGGTTATGATTTAATCTCCAAGAACATGTATCATAGGAGTGAGTGTTCATGTGGTTCTTTGTCAAATTTTCTGTTCTCTGACTCATCTCTGAAAGTCATTCTTGGTTGACATTTCTCTTCCCGCCATTGTGCTGTCTTTCCCTACCTACCTCCTAAATGGCTCGTTTCTATTTTTGTGGTAACTGGAAACATGTCAAATCATTAAGTATTAAATATCTCTGAATCATCCCAGAAAAGCTAAAGTATATAACTGTGGATTTGGGTTAATTTGCTAATAGAATTTAGATAGATCATATGTCATTTAGTGTAGGATTCCCCAAAGTAGAATGATCTGAGTGTCACATCAGAAATCCTCGTTGATCCTGGAAAACCTCTTGAGACCTTTTTTGTAATATCAAATAAGAATCATATGACCCTAAAGGATGATTATTTGTAGACTTTGGATTCCCAGATATTATAAATAGTCAAAAATAGCATTTAGTGTCACATTTAATCAAATAAAATGCCATGCAAATTCTGTCGCTTTGTTTTTAATTCACTTAGATGTGAAATTTATTTTCTTCTACTAATAAAGTTCTTCTTAAGGTGAATATAAGAACTAAAAGATAAACGCTTTTCAATGGCAACATATTATCAACTTTGTCAATTGTCAAAATGATTCTGCTGGATGAATTTGAGAGAAGATAAGCAAATGATTAGACAATGCTTGATTGTGACAGAAGTAATTAGCAGGTCCTTTCTTGTGGTAGTACTTGGTAATAGGTAGAAATCTCAATCAACAAAACCATTAGTGGAAAAAAATAGAACTTGTGATCATTTTCTGCAACTTCACTTGGTTTTGCAGATCTCCATTCCTGTGTTTTGTAGGAAGTTAACCAGGTTTTTGCATTCCCTCTTCCTTCCTGGCCAAGGGGACTGACCTTTGGTTGCAAACAGCTGCTTCCAGTCCAAGTTATTGAAGTTCCTTGTAGGGGACCTCGACTCTGGTCATTGGCATCTATTCTTGGCTACTCCTATCTACAGATCCATCTCTAGAAATGTGCCTTGTCTGTTCCTGCCCTTTCTGATGGAGCTGTGAAGGTTGCCACCTCATGCATTTGAGGTTCTGACCTCAGTGTGTCTCCAGGTTCAATTATTATTTTGATGATTTCTAGGACCCTCCTGTGCCCACATGGTTTAGGGAGGTTCCAGAGCCTCAGATCTTTTCTGTGACGTAAACCAACTCTTCATAGTCCCCTCAACCACTTGATTCTCATCTTCCATTCCCAAATGTCTTTATGGAGACTGGGGAAGGGGACTAACTCAGACCCTGCCTTCCACATCTATTGCCTATGGCATATACTTTATTTCCTGAATCCTGCAGGGATCCATCTTTTGAAGCCTAGAGCCTCATGTTGACCATATAACATTGATTTTTTTTATTATTATTATTTTAAAATTTTTTTTAGTTGTAAATGGACATAATACCTTTAATTATTCATTTTTATGTGGTGCTGAGGATTGAACCCAGTGCCTACACATGCCACGTGAGTGCTCTACCACTGAGCCACAACTCCAGTCCATAACATTGGTTTTTAAAACTCAAAAGTTGATCCTTGCCGGGCGTGGTGGTGCATGCCTGTAATCCCAGCATTTGGGAGGCTGAGGCAGGAGGATTGTGAGTTCAAAGCTAGCCTCAGTAACTTAGCAAGGCCCTAAGCAACTCAGTGAGACCCTGTCTCTAAATAAAATACAAAATAGGGCTGGGGATGTGACTCAGTGGGTTCTGGGTTCAATCCCCAGAACCAAAACAAAAAAGTTGATCTTTCCTTCCACTCTTCCCTTCATTCTCTTCCCTCTGCGCCCCCCCTTTTTTCCTGTCTTCCCCCCTCCGTCACCTGTCTTCCACCATTGTTCTCTGTTCTATGATGACCGTTCTTCCTCAAAGCAATGAAGAAGAGTTTTTAGACAAAAAATTGGGAGGAGGAATGAGAGGCACATTCGTTAATGTAACATTAACATGTTAGAGTATCATCATATAACACCAAAGTACAAAAACCAGGGCATGCCAGGCCCTTGTCTTTGAAGAAATAATTCAGATGCAGCACTGAACTGATAAACCTCTTCCCCAGATCTTGACCAGGTGCCCCAGGTGGGGCTAGCTATCTTCAGATTTATGCATTAGCTGTTTGTAGATGGATGGATGGTTCCTTCCTTTTGCTGGCAGCCCTAGGAAGCATGAAGAGGGTCTTTACTGTCCACCCTTTTAATTCATGTCCCATAGCACATCAAGGCACCCATAGGAACTGTGCAGAATCAGTTCTGTGCGAATCAAACCAGGCAGAGGGATACCAAGTTGAAAACTCAGGAATTTGCAGGTAAAACTGTTTGCACCAATGCTATAAGCTGCAGTTATTTGAGTTGCTTATCATTTATTGCTCATTAACACCAGCATGCAATGGCTTTACAAATGGGAGTTGTAGCTTTTCCATATTCCAAAAGGATGTCAGGCAAGGCCACTCATGAAAAGGAATTCCTAAAGTAGGTGAATTAATGGGTATATGTCTTTTTAGCAATGGTTCTGGTAAATAAAGTGTCTCATATAAGCAATGTAAGTATTAGAAAATGGATGCTTAACATCATTTTCAGAGGGATAAGAAAGGGTGGTTGAATGACTTATCAAGTGACTTAAAGAAAATCAGAATGGACTGTAACTTCCCACGGAGTTTCTGGAAATAGAGGTTTCTAATCCTCTTTCTACTCCCAAAGAGAAATATGGATGCTAAAAGCATTTTAGGATTTTACAGTTGGTGCAATGTCATAATCATCTTACTAGAGAATTAAAAAAGCTCAGAAGATAAATATCAACTACCTATAAAAAGCCAGATGAAAACTTCACAGAGCTCCTTCTAACTTTGTCTCCCTATTTCCAAGACAGAAGACCCCAAATGGGTGGGCACAGGGGAGGCTTCTAATTTCCTCATCTTCAAATAATATTTATTGTTTGAAAAGTTTATTTCGCACTAACGGGTTCAGAGGTCTCAGTCCATAGATGGCTGACTCCATTGCTCTGGGCCTAAGGTGAGGCAGCACATCATAGTGGAAGGAAGAAAGCTGCTCAGGACATGGCCATCCAGAAGCAGAGCTGCTCTCACCAAGATCAAAATATCAACCCCTCCAATGACCCACCTCCTCCAGCCACAACTTGCCTGCCTATGGTTACCACTCAGTTAGTCCTTCAGTGGATTAATGCACTGATTAGGTTAAGGCTCATAACCCAATCATTTCACTTCAAGTCTTTTGCATTGTATTACACATGAGCTTTTGGGGGCCCCTCATATCTAAACCATAGCAAAGGGCAAGTAAGCATTCTCATCCTGCCCTGACTGCTCATCTGTATAGTATAGTCATTGCAATTGTCCCTTCTGCATGGGATCTTTCACAGTAATGAAATAGAATAACACTAGTATAGATGCTTAGGGTTCACTAGGCTCATGTGCCATCTTGGTGGATGGTGTTGATGGTGGTGACTGATACAAACATTGCCATTGTTCAAATAAAAAAGGAGAACCTTCCATGATTCATATTGCCATTCTTCCTTTATTTTCTTACCAGTCCTTATTCTTCCTTTACTTGAAACATCCTTTACCTTGTGAATTATTCTGAACACATACCATTCTGTATGTTCATGCCATTCTGGTGGATCCCCCCATCATCCTTGTAAGCTAGACAAGGCACATCCATCCAACTTTTACCAATTAAAACACAACTCAGCCTTCAAAAATTGCATGATTCATCTGAGGGCATGGCCAGTAACGAGCAGTTCGTGTGTATCAGCAGCTGATGGTGTGCATCCATCTTCTCATGCAGTCTGTTACTCCTTTAATTACTCAGCAAATGGATACAGAGCAGTGACACAGGACCAGCAAATGTGCTAGGCAGGAGGTGACAGACATGGCCTAGGCTTTTAGGAGTTTGAATTCCCATACAGGTGGCAGAAGAAAACCCTTAAGTAGTTTTGTGAAATATTTACAAGTTGTATTTAGTACCATGGAAGCAAAAACTTAGAGTTAGAAAGCTCCTGTGAGCACTTGTTCCAGGAGCACATTGACAGCAGGGTGATCACTGCCACATGGGCCGTCAGTGAGAGATTATTCCCCTTATGCAGATGGTGAAATCGCCACTCAGATGCATTAATGGAAAGGTAAATGCAACTCTTTTCTCCTAGTGCTTTTTCTCTTCTGATACCTGCCTTCCAAGACCCGTAGGGAATATGAATAGATGCTTTCTAATTTGGGGGCAATTTTATGGTTTTGTTGATAAACAGTCCCTTTGCTTTATGACACCCAGGTCAATAGAGTTCTAATGGGACAAGTTTGATGACAATTCTCAATTGATTCCTTTCAGTCACCACTAATAAACAGCTCAGTGGAGAAGGAAATGATTCCCTTTCTTATTTCCTGAACTCAAAGTAGAGTAATCTTTTCCAGATTTTATTATATAGATGAAAAACTTAAGTAGTTTGTCAGAAGGGAGAAGACAAAGGACTCAAACTCCTGTCTCACAGGCAGCTTCACTATTCAGTGGGGAATTATAACTGTGTGTACAGAAGTCTCTCTGGAAGTTTCTCCTTCTCCTGGGTCCTGTTGTCATTTTTGGGCTGGGCAGGCAGCCCTGCGAACTTGTCCAAGCAGAATGTGGAGACTGACGGGATGAGAAGCCAAGGCATACAGAATAAAACTTTCAAGGGAAGTCCTACCAGTATCAGACTAGTGAATATAAATCGAGTTTCCAATGAAGTCCAGGTCTCTGGAAGAAGTGGGCAATAGACTGTGGAAGGAAAGTGTTGAATGATAAGATGCAGTTTCTTTTTTATTTGAGAAAAACCCAACCATCATGTGCAAGTTTGGGACAAATTTGTAACACATGGCTGCACTTTAGAATCCAATTTTTAAAATACAAAAGACAAAAAGAAAATGATGTCAGGAGCCAAGCTGAAACAGCTCCCCTCTGTGCATACAAGTGTACCAAAAAAATCACTAGGACGACTAGTTATTAGACTTCCAATGTCTGCCAGCCTGACTATTAACATGACTATATAAATCACACCTCCAGCAGTAAGTGTGTATCAGTAGATTCTTTTCTTGGACTAGCTTTGAGATTGCAGAAGTATTTTTGAATTTTAAACACTAATAATTTTAATCAGTGATATGTTTATTTTGTGAAATTAATCCCTGTTACTCCCAATATTTACGACATTTCAGTGGCCATCCATTGTTCATTGGAACAAGACTGAGACCCTCAGCATGGTCTCTAGGCTCCCAGAGGCCAGGCTATATCTTATGCTCCTGTGCTCTGACCCTTTTTTAGTTCTGTGAGGGGATCTGTATTCTCTGCCACAGGACCTTTGCATGTGCTGTTCCCTCTGCCTGCAATTCCTTTTCCTTACTACAATTTTTGACTAGTTAACACTCAGATGCTTGTTACTTCTCTTGGTGCCACTTCTTTATAGAGGCCTCCTCTAAAACCCTAGAATGATGTTGGGTTTACTGTCTATTTTCCTGCCTTTGTCCGTCTTTCCCTCTGAAAGGTACATGTCCAATTTGTGATGACATGCTCTCCATTTGAACATGCGGGGATGATTTTCTTTCTCCAGCACTAAACTTTAGGTTTTGTGAAACCCACCACTTGCTTCTCTGATTCTGCCTAGTTTCATTCACATCTTCAGCCCCAGCTCATGTTTGGAGTAGGAGTTTAATAAGTAATCATTAAGGAATTCATTTTACTTTCCATTCTTAATTCATCTGCTTTGCATGAGACAGTTCAATGCAATCGATCAGGTTAGAAAAGGAAGGGCAGATGGTACCCACCTGCATTTTCCTGAAGGTGCCCAGCTTGCTCCACATCCGGCACCATGGTAGCAGCCTTCATCTGGAGGATCAGCCCAGGCAGATGGATTCAATCAGGGGCTTTGTAGGATTTATTGGTCTATATGTGCTCAAATGTTTTCTAAGCCCTTTATGTTGTTTTGTAGAAGACACAAAAAGAAAATACCAAGATCTGCATTTATTTGAGTTTACAAGTGTCCAATTAAAGGAAAAATGTGAGAATCCCCAAATCCAATAATCTGTAATATCTTAGCTATTCCTAGAAAAATTAAAAAAAAAAATTTAAAAAAAATAGGAATAGAGGAATGAAAAAAATGGATCAGTATCTCAGTGTGGACTATATCCTTCCCTTGATCAGTTGCTATTTAAGAACTCAGATACAGGGTTAAAGCCATAACACTAAAAGATATCAAAATAGCCAACATAATTAGATACTTTCTTAAATGACCATGTCTTTCAAAAACACACACAAGTGAATCACAAATCTGAATGAACCAAAATTGTTTATTTTCACAAGCTTTATGCTGAAGATTTTAATTTGGGGCATCTTTTTCAAAATAATCACAGTCAGCAATATTCATTTAGGACTTGCAATGTGCCGGTCATTAGCCCAAGTGGTTTTCACAGATGATAATCGTGGGTAAAAAAGTGGGTACAGTTCTATGTTCACTTTTTAGTTGAGAAAAATAAAACCCAATTTAAACTTTTTTTTTTTTTCCCCTGCTCCCAGAAGCTCTGAGATAGTGTTATTTTTGCTGTTTGGGAAATAAGCAAACAGAACTCAGGCAGAGTTCACACGGCACCTTTTGGCTGAGGGGGCTTAGTTATAATCCATTATTAGCCGTGGTCCCTACATTAGGAAAATGATCAAGGCAGAATCCCCACTCCAGCTCTGCTCCACCCGAAGCCCTGCTTTTCAACGTGTTTCCTCTGTTCTGAGTGGTGCTCCTGGATTGAGACACCTCATAGTGACAGTGTGCAATGCTGTGTCCAGGACATTTAGCACTATCTCCCTAAAACCTGGGAACAGAAGCAGAATGACACATGTCACCACAGCATCTCAGACTTCTGCTGGGGTTTTTTGTTTGATTTTGTTGTTGTTGATGTTGTTTTGTAACATCTGCCTAAATCTTTAGTTTGACAGGAGCCCTGTGTTAGAGACTTCCTGGCTATTGAGTTGCCTGAGCTATGCAGAGTGTCTGCCATTTGGTCACTGAGTAGGGAGGGTATGGCCTGAAGAAAAGTGACTTTCCTTGAAGGAGAGACTGCACTGCTCTGATGGAGATGGGTGCGAGTGCCATAAGCTCAGAGCAGGCTCCACTACTACCTCCCTGCTCTTGGGACAAGTTGCTGGATTGTGCATGAAGTAGAGTCACACCATTTGTGTAATCATACATGTACACAGGGTAATGATGTTTGTTTCATTCTGTTATTATTCTTACCCCCCAACCTGATCCCATCCCTCTTTTTCCTCTATGTAATCCATCCTTCCTCCATTCTTGCCTCCCAAGTCTCATCTGATTTTAACCCCCTGTGTATGCTCTTTTATTAAAATACTGGATCATAGCTCCTGGGGACCCTCCTACTCATGCGCACTCCTGGAGACTAAGACTCTCTCAGGACCTCCCTGGGGTTTGTGATCGTGCCTTGTGGTTCATAGGCAGGAGATATTTGCACTGTACTTGAAAAGCCTATAGGAAACTTTCAGGGGCATGGACCCAACCAAAAATCTCAGTAATTCTGTGAGCCTAACATAATGATAACAAGAAGCTCATGTGTGAGACAAGGTAAGAAAGTGTAGAGGTGAAATGATTGGGTTATGAGAGCCTGAATGTAATCAATATATTAATCCACTTGTATGGATTACCTGATGGTAACTGTAGGCAGGTAGGGTGTGGCTGGAGGAGGTGGGTCACTGTCAGTGTGCCTTTGGGTATACATTTTTTCCCTCTGCTTCCTGATAGTGGTGTCCTGAGCTGCTCCCTCCACCATGCCTTTCCCCATGATGTTCTGCTTGCCCTTTGGCCTAGATCTGTGGAGTTGGCTGTCTCTAATCTGAGACCTCTGAAACCATGAGCTAAATAAACTTTTCCTCTGCTTGTTCGTGTCAGGTCTTTTGGTCACAGGGACAAAAGTTGGCTGACCCAGGTTGGTCATCTTGAATATTTTATGACAACCCAGTGATTTGGAAGACCGTCATCTGCTGCCTCTTTACTCCATCTGCTTCCACAGTTTGCAGGTTTATACAAAGCATATTAGGAAATATTGGAAGACCTCTCGTTTTTTCCTTATTTGGACTCGCTTCCTTAGCATCCGTTTCTAGACGTTGCAAAATAGAGTAGTAAAGAATGAGGACTAGACAGCCCAATCACTTTAAGCTAGTTTCATTTCCTGCCTCATACTGGCACTGAAACCAGACACCAGTGACTGTGCACCTCTGCGCCTGTCCCCTAATTCATGAACAGTGACAGTGATAGTAATCATTTTGCATTTAAGAAGAACCCGTGCGTAGATACATGGAAAGTACAAGGCCTGGCACTTAGGAAGTCCTCTGATTAGTGTGGCAAAATGCACATTATGGGTGCGTTTGTTTGTTTGTTTGTCATTACTGATTCAAAGAGTATAAACTTTTTTTGGACAATGGAAATATATTGACAAGTAACTTTCTGAAAGCACCATACTAATTTGTTCAGCTCCTGGCAAAGCCGCTAAAATGCTACCTCTTTTTCTTAGAAAACATGCAAGGTTGAATATTTTCTTCCATATGTTGGAGGAATGATTTACCTGTTTTATGAGATGCACTTTAGAGTCTTTAAATTGTTTTAATATCCCTTATGTCATCAGATCACCCTACCACTCAGCGGAGTCAGTAAAGCTGCTGATATTTACAGCCTACTGAGGAGAAAGATAAAAACAGGGTTCTGAAAGAGTTTTGGTAGTGGCTCACTCCAAGCCAACATCTGGCAGAGCTGAGAGTTGAACCAAAGTGTTTTGCTTTTCTCGGTAAACAAGTGATTCACAGAAGTGTCATCTCTCTGGCATTCAAGGGTTCATATCATATATATATATATTTTTTTAAACAAAACATGAATTATACTTAAATTTTCCCCATATAAACTTAAGCCCTTGGGAGAATGTCATTTCAAAATCTCATAAGCCTTGACTCTTAGCTCATTTGGAAACCAAAAAAGAAACTTTATATTCTAAATAAGTCATTTAAAAGATTTATTAAATGCTAAAGAATTACGTATATTTGGGGACTTGGAGGAAGTTGTTATCTTACATAGTATAATTTAATGGTTGTAGCCAATATAAAAATTTTTATTTGTTTTTATTATTTCTTGTATTTTGGTCCTTTTCTATTCAATATAATGATTTTTAAATAATGTGTTTTGCCATCATTCAGGCATTAAGGTGTCCTGTCTTGGAGTAGGTGGTCCTAGTAGAAAACTTACATGACCCTAGGTGTTCTCTTCAAAGGTGTTGGTCGGGGAGGCTATAACAGCTATTACATTGAACACAGTTGTCTAGTAGGCACATGAAAAAGATCTCCATCATCATGATTCATCAGAGAAATGCTAATTAATCTATAATGAGATTCTGCTACACATGGATAAAATGAAGAAGATCAATAGCATCAAACATGGGAGCAGATGTGGAGAATCCAGTAATCTTTTAGATGCTGTTGTTAAAGTGTGAAAACTTGGGATGCTGTTGTCCTCTTTAAAAGTTAAACATCCTGACTGGGCACAGTGGTGCACACCTGTACTCCCAGCTGCTCGGGAGGCTGAGATGAGAGGATCACAAGTTCAAAGCCAGCCTCAGCAACGGCAAGGGACTAAATAACTCAGTGAGACCCTGTCTCTAAATAAAATACAAATAAACAAAAATAGAACTGGGGATGTGGCTCAGTGGTCGAGTGCCCCTGAGTTAAATTCCCAGTACCAAAAAAAAAACAAAACAAAAAACAAAAAACAAACAAACCAAAAACAACCAGTTAGACATCCTGGAGCCTGTAATGCACAAGTTGACTTCTAAGCATCTGTCTAGGATAAATGAAGATGTGTGTCCCCAAACCCTTGTGTAGAAATGTTCACAGCCCCTTAATTTGTAGTCAGCCCTCTGGAGGCCAATTCTCTCTGGGTCACCATTTCTGCTTATCTTGGAAGTAGAGGCCCTGATAATGTCTTCAAGATGTTTTTATGTAGAAAGTGATCTTGGAGAACACATGGAACATACGGAGGATTTGTAACTGGTCATCATAATAAGAATAAAAGGGCTGGGGATATAGCTCACCTGGTAGAGTACCTGCCTCGTAAGCACAAGGCCCTAGGTTCAATCCCCAGAAACGCAAAAACAAACAAACAAACAAACAAATAAACAAACAATAATACACCCCTCTGGAGTGAAAAATCAGTTAGATGAAATGAAAGTCCTGTGTGAACGATTCAGGTTCCTGAAGCTCAGAATTGACAGCTATCACATAAGCCCATTGCATGTGCAGAGTCTACCCGGACAACTCTGCTTCACCCCCACTGGACTTGAGGGGACCCAGTGTAGACAAAATTGTGCTGCTTCCTCTGCCTGGCTCTAAGGCAGGGGTCCAGCGTCTTTAACCAGCATCCATGAAACTGTCGAAGGCAAACCTGTTACATGTGGGGTTTTTATTTTTTGTTTAGGTACAGGGTCTCACTGAGTTGGTTAGGGCCTTTGCTAAGTTGCTGAGGCTGTCTTTGAACTTACGATCCTCCTATCTCAGCCTCCTGAGCTCCTAGGATTGTAGGTGTGCACTACCATGCCCAGTCCCTCAACAGTTTTTGACAAGCCTCAAACTGGAAATAGTCCAGGCATCCTATGGAAAATAAGCAAATTCTATATCCATTCAGTGGAATAATATTGATAAAATGAATTACTGATGCATGCAAAAAATGGATAAATGTCAGTAGGATTACATAGATAAAGAGAAGCTAGACTAAGAGTTGCATGATTCTATTTGTTTGAAATACTTGAATAAACATAAATATAGACCTGGATTTCAGACCAACAGTTATTTCTTATTGAGAAGTATTAAAGATGAATAGTGTCCCCCCCAAAAAAATCTGATACAATAAAAAAGTTCTCTGCACTGACATCTATTTGCTGAAGTTGAACTGTTCATTCATGGCTTAGCCTTTCAATGTATGCAGAATATGCCTCCATATTCACACACTGGATTGGGAGTCATATGTGGAGTCAGCTCCTTGACTAGTCACTTGTCATCTGCATAACATTAGGTAAGTTATTAAACTAAGCCTCAGTTCCTTTCTGTAAAATGTCAGTAATAACAATAGCATTTAATTATGAGGATTAAATGAGATGATGCCTGTTAAGTGCTTGGAATAACTTTTGGAGTGTAGAAAAACATTGCATGAACGTTGACTGTTATTGGAGTCCATCATAGTGCTGTCCATGAATAACAGACAACTTGAACTTGGTGCTTAGGTGAGAAGGGACAGATGTATTTAGACCAGTGTAGAAGCAAGCCCGATATTATAGAGAAAGCAGTGTGCATCCAAATGCAAACTTAATACTTTAAGCTCTGACAGAATGCTTTTATTCTCTAGTACTAAGAAACCTCAGAAACTGTAAAACTGGGGTTAGGGGCACAGCTTTGATTTGAGCAGTGTGGCTTCTGCTCTGAGCAAGCCTCTCTGCGAGTTGCTACACCTGAGACGTGGATTGAGACAAAATGGTTCAAGGGCATAACAAGAGTGCTAGGTGGCATTGCTTCAGGCTTCTAGTAGACAGCATTTTGTGAGAAAGGGTGCACCCTTTCAGAGAATCTCACTTTCTCATAAATGTCTTTATACAGTTGATTTGTTCACATCACTATCCAAACACAGTTCATCTACCATATTTGTGAGTGATGTTCTTCAAGTAAATTTTTTTGTAACCTAAAAATGTTCTCCATTGCTGCTGCAGAATTTCACACTTTGGGATTTTGCATCTTGGCTTTGTGTTATCTGTCTTCTCTATCTCCTATAAATTTGCCAATAGACACATGATTAGGTTCATGTGTTGCCCTCCCTCTCTCCTTCCTTCCCTCCCTCCCTCTCTTTTACCCACCCCCCTTTGTTCTCTCCTTTCTTTCTTGGAATTTTTTACCAGGTGGTGTTATATATTGACTATTGCATCACATTAGAAATTACTTAAAATCTGTTTCACTTGGTGTTTAAAGATCAAAAGAGAAAGCAGTTATATTTGGGAGGCAGAACATTCTGAGGGCAAAAAATTTAAGGCAATGTTTTTCTTTCAACTGAAAATTTATGTTTTAGTAAAACAGTTTTCCATGCACATACACAAACATGCATACAATGCCGTTTTCCAAGTTTAACAAATCTTGCTAATATCTAGAATGAGGAAGAGGAGGAGGAACAAGAGTGGAAGAGGGAAGGAGGAGGAGAAAGACGAAACTGTGGTTCCCATGTCTTCAGCCTGCTGAGATCATCTATTCTATTCTGCCCATTCCCTCTCCCCTTTCCTTCCTTCCTTCCTCCTTCCTTCCCTCCCTCCTTCCTTCCTTCCTTCCTTCCTTCCCTCCCTCCCTCCCTCCCTCTGAATTGACCAATCTAGAAGTATTCTACCACTGAGTAACATCCCCATCCCTCTTTTATTTTGAGACAGGCCCTCCCTAAGTTGCTGAGGCTGGCCTCAAACTTGTGATCCTCCTGCCTCAGCCTCCCAAGTCTGGGATTATAGGCATGCACCACCACGCCCATTTTTTCATCATCCTTTCCCCTCCTGTTTTTAGCAGCCCATTGTAAGGATTTCATAGCCTCTTATCTCATCTGGTATCTCATGCATTCTTAAATAAATTGATTCATGAGTATTTTGATGATTCAGCCTTAATATAGTCTCTGGAGTGACATATGCAGGATTTCTGTGGGGCAGACCTGATGGTGGGGTAAGAAGCTGGAGATCTGTTGGGATGAAGTTCTTTACTCAGTTCTGGAATGAACCCTTCACCAGTGATTCTATGGGTTATATAAAAAGAGCATGCAAACTGTGTAAACAAGAATTTGATGTAAGAACACAGAGGAGACAAGATCCATATGAGAAACTTAAAGAATTTATGTATTCCATAGCTTTTTGCTTAGCGGTAAGGCATATTACCTCTTTTGTATTAGTTGTAATAGCAACATTGTGATTAGCTTAGCTGAATTGGGTGGCATTGTTCTTGTTTTAGTCAGCTTTTATATCACTGTGACAAAAATACCTGGCAAGGGCAACTCAGAGGAGGAAAGGTTTATTTGAGGCTTGTGGCTTCCAACTTCCTAGTCTGTAAATGGCTGACTCCATAGGTCTGGGCCCAAGGTCAGGCAGAACATCATAGCAGAAGGGCATGGTGAGGGAGTGCTCTTCCTCCATTCATGACATCTGGGAGGCAGAGAGGGAAGGGGAAAGGGGCTAAACGGGGGATGCACCCTTCCAGGGCACCCCAGTGACCCACCTCCTCTAGCCATACCCCACCTGCCTGCAGTTACCACCCAGTCTTCCATTCAAAGTAGGATGGACGGATGAGGTTATAGCTCTCATAACCTGATCATTTCACCTCTGAATATTGCTACATTGCTTTGGGAGACACCTGATATCCAAACCAGAACAACTCCCACTCTTGGCAGTGGAGAAGTTCCTTGGTTGAGGCTCTCAGGAGACCTTCCCCATGTTTGGGGCCTTGAACATGGGAGTGGAAACATCCCTCCCTTTTAATCCCTTGCTCTCTGCACATTGCACCTAAACTGCACCCACCACTCTGTGTTACTGTTTACTGCCTGCATTTTTACATCACTTACCTGGAAATTGAAAATGGAACTACGCAGGTAAATATAGTTTTAAGTGAAAATTGAAGAGTCTTCTGGGAAGCATCCTGGAGAAAAAAATGGGTAGAAATGGAGTGTTTTGCCTAGATACTGTTTCTCCCTTGCTGGAATTCTTTTAAAATCTTTAACAACGCACACCTCTAATCCCAGTGACAGAGGAGGCTGAGGCAGGAGGATCCCAAGTTCAAAGTCAGCCTCAGCAACTTAGCGAGGCACTAAGCAACATAGCAAGACCCTGTCTCTAAAAAAAAAAAAAAAAAAAAAAAAAAAACAGAAAAAAAGACTTGGGGATGTGGCTCAGTGGTTAAGCACCCCTGGGTTCAATCTTAGTACCAAAAACCAAAGAAACAAATAAAAACCACTTTTAATAAACTCCTCATTGTTTCAGCCACAGAACATTGGGATATTATTGGTTCCATTTCATTTAACTCTTGGTCATCTAAATTGGGAGGTCCCCTGGCCCTTTTTACTTTGTGGTTTGGTTGGTTGGATTTTCCCCCTCAAACCAATGAGCTTTACTGCCTGAGGGTTTATAGTTCTTCATGACTAGGCATACAGCTCATTTTTACGTTAAGCATTTGTTTCCTGAGCCACTGAGGAGAGAAAGCATCATTAGACCTGTAGCCAGCATGTACATGAATAGCCATGTAATGCTCAATAGAAAGTCTTTCTCGGACTGGGATACAGCTCAGTTGGTAGAGTGCTTGCCTTGCAAGCACAAGGCCCTGGGTTCAATCCCCAGCACCACAAAAAAAAAAAAGTCTTTCTCATAGAATGGCCCCCCAGGTAACAATCTATTGTGGGTACATGCTTACTTGTATGTCTATCATAAATTAAATGTACTTGTGATTTTATTGGATAACAAACATTAATCAAAATAATGTCATGGTTAAAGGCCAGATGCTGATTTCTTTAATAATTTGTTAACTCTTATGTTGCTAAAATTTCTTTATTTTGTGTGGTTTGGTTTTTTTGCCAGCCTTTTGGTAATTGTTCTGAGCCCTAACTTTTTTACTCAAGGAAAGGCTAGGGAAGGATTCAACAGTGGTTGCCATAACCTTCCATTTCGTCCTGCAGGGAACTCCAGTGAAATTTCCAGTGAGGATAAAAAAAATGTAGGTAAAAATCATGGCTTGCATGAACTTGAATATTATTTGTGATTCAAAAGTAAAACTGAAAAAGGAAAATAATTAAAGGGGAAAACCTCAAGCTCCTCACTTTTCCATGTTTAGCTGGGAAGGAAACCATTTGGTTCACTGTCTATAGTAGTGGAGTAACAGAAAGAAATCAGTGGAAAAATGATAGTGTCTCCTCCAGAAGGTGTTGTGAGAACTAAATGTCAAACTATGTAAAGTGCTTCTCATAGGACATGGCCCACAAAAAGTCTAGAAATAAGCACACAGTACCTATGATGCTGGGACCCACTGGGACCCCATCATCCTTTTCTCAACTCACTTATCCATTCAATTCTCACTCATCCTCACCTTGGAGTAGAGGTACAATTCTGTTCCTGACTCCATGCAGGACTTCTGATTTTCCTCTGTCGATAATATTTTTTTGGAAGGTCATGGATTTTTTTACTTTGGGATTCTCTAAATGGGGTCACTATAGAAGACGGCAAGGCAGTAAACATTTGTAAACACCAAATCTTATTTTTCCATAAATCTTCATTTTCTAGAGGGAAATGCGTACTCTTGAGGCAATAAAATAACAAGTCAACAATTCCTTATTTCTCTACGTTATAAAAGGATGGCAGAAGTATCTTAATAAGGCATGCTGGGTAACTGTATCCATATTGTATTTTCAAAATGTTGCAACTTTTCCTAACACTTCAGGATCTACCCACCCTGCCATCCCTGTATCCTCTATGTTCAGAATCTAGCAGTTTTGTGGCAACCAAAATGTACCCCCTCTATTAAAATATCCTATAGCCTTTTTTCCTCTTTATTAGGGCATTTATTATTTTTCATATATCCAAACATCAGTTAATTATATACCTCACTACTCAGGACTTTCACCTCAAGAAATGTTTGAGTGTTGATATTCAATAAAATAAATTTGCTTAATGTGAGGTTTACAAGTGATGCAAGGTACCTTCTCACCATAACGGCAGCTCAGTCTCCTAAAAGGGTCCTCAGTACCAAATGGGCATTGATTCAGAGAGGGCTTCCCAGTACACATAACTCAAATTAATATATGAAATCAGAATAAAAATCGCAATTTTTCACTCCCTTAGAAGCATGGAAGGAGGAGTGGGTCAGGTGTTCTGATGCCCTGGATCTTCCTGGTATCTCTATCTCAGTGTGTTAGCAGATATTTTTATTGGTTTCCAGGCCCACCCAGCGTCCAATCCTCTCTCTCTCTCTCTCTCTCTCTCTCTCTCTCTCTCTCTCTGTTTCCCCATTCAAACAGCATTATTTATATTAATAATTTCATGCCAGTGATTTTGTTCAATTTCCATGTCTCTCCCCTAACAATTTGCAGATACTTCTTACTGAGGCACATATTCTAAGAAGCAGTGTGTTTGAATGGGCAAGTTAAGCAGGTACTTCAAAGAAATGCCCTCGCTAGCAGTACCAACATTAGAAATTCTGATAGCAAATATGGATTATTATTGTGTAGGGCAACCCACAATTTATTCAAGAGAGGTTAAAAGAGTGTGCATTTTGAAGATAAATACTGGACTCCAGGTAAAAGTAACAACAGAAGCAGAAAATCAGGAGACTGGGAAAGCTAAGCCTCTTTGCATGCCAGAGGAGTGGAAAATGATGCCTCAGAGTTCTCATTTCCTCTAAATCCCTACACTCTTTCCTGGGAAACATGACGGAAAGGATGAAGTACCTTTACAAAGAGAGTAAAAGGGTGAAGAAACAAAACAGCATCTCATTTAATCAGAAAGGTTGAAAGGAGGAGCTGTTAAGGGAGAATGAACTGGAAATGCTTTTTTAAAAATTGTTTCCAGCTGTGCTGTTGAAAATATTTAGTGCCGCATTCCAACGTGTATTATGTGCTTAATGGTAGTCTTTTAGAATGTTGTAAAGTGGTGCATAAATAGTGTTTAAGCAAACCTAGAAGATACTGAGTATCAAGCTTAAATAAATGATGAAACCATTGAATTATTCTATTATAAAAACAAATGTAGGAGCCAGCCGCAGTGGTGGTGGCATGCACAGTAATCCCAGTGGCTTGGGAGGCTGAGGCAGGAGGATCACAAGTTCAAGGCCAGTCTCAGCAACTTGGCAAGAACCTGTCTCAAAATAAAAAGTAAGAAAGGGCTGGGGATGTGGTCAGTGATTGAGAATCCCTGGGTTAAATCTCCAGTATCCCAAAACAAAAAATGAAAAACAAATGTAGGGTGATTTTTTTTTTTTATAGACTTAACACTCAGCTCAGATGTATTTCCATGTCCCTGCCATATATTCATTGTGGGTATATACTGTGTATTTTCCTCAGGCCTCCTCAATAAATAAAATAATTATAGAGTGTGCGGGGAGAGAGCTTTTTGATGTCATTGACTAATCTCATGGTAAGAGCAAATAACTTTGGAGAAGTTTTCCAGGAACTCTTTTCTTATTCTCAAGACTAGAACTGTGGTCCTTGGCTTTTCCTATACCAATCCCTGCAGAGGAAATGGCATGGGCGATGTCAAGTCAGGGTGAGCCCCGGGAGACATCCACCTACTTGCTCCCCTTCCCTCGGTGGCCACCAATATCTGAACAGAATTGGATTTCAGTTAGGAGAGGAGCTGCAGGGACCAGAAGATAACTCGCCAGAAACTGTGGGGCTGGTAAAGAATTTCGTTGCTTTACTAGCGAAAGTAATGTTTAAGTGCCTTTTTATTCGTTAAGTGAACTTGCCACTTCTGATTTTCTTGATATAAGGATACATTTTTCCAGTTCTCTTAGCTTGACATGTTTAACCCTAAAATCTTCTCATTTCCTTTAATACACTAATATACCTGGTGATGGTCCAAGACAGGGATAGATCCTGTAGTATTTCTCAAATAATAAAATATTTTGTTATTGTGAATAGTTCAGTTATTTTCAAAGCATTCCTTTGGGACAAATGTCTTCATGAATACAGTTCAGAAACTGAATTTTATTAGTCTGAATTCATTTTAATTGTATATATTTTATAATGGCCGTAATGCCTCCAAAAAGTACATTTTCTAAGTACTATAAAAATGAGAGAAACTTGTAAAGTATCAAGTTACCAAGTCAATATTTTAGGTTAACCTGGGGCTGAGGTTGTGGCTGAGTGGTAAAGCGCTTATGTAGCATGTGTGAGGCACTGGGTTCAATTCTCAGAACACATGTAAATAAATGAATAAAATAAAGTTCATCAATATCTAAAAAAAATTTAAAAAATAAAATGGTTAACCTTACCAGTACAATGGTAATGTTAGAAAAATAAGCACTACAGTGTAGCAAAATGATATTGTTAGGATTTGGTTGGTGGGCTCACTGTGAATTTCTTTTAACCTTGCTTTGTGTTTAAAAATATTTTTTAATAGAAGTTTGAAATATAACCAAATAGTCATGTAACAAATATAACAAAACAAAGCATAATTTTCACATACACAAAACCAGTGAGAAGATAAGTGGAAAAGAAAACTATATATGTTGGAGGGGGAGGGAGAAAGAAAGGAGTCAAAGACAAGACATAGTCTAAGGTCACACCTTGGACATAAATACGTATGTATATATACCTACATATAGATATATAACTATATATGCTTAAATATCTATTTTCATATATATATACATATATATACATATATATAAGCATATATACATATACATACACACACACAAGTAAATGAAATACTATGATTGAACTTTTCAAGCAACACTTTATAATGTATGTGAGAAATATTTTAAAACACTATCAGGGAAGCCAAGTAGATGCGGGTAAATTAAAAGACATGCAGGAAGACTTAACTTCATTAAGATGTCTATTCTAGGTAAATTGATTAGTAAATGTGAGACAAATTCAGTAAACATAGCATCAAGTTTTTCATTTGATTTATTTTTGGAAGCTAAATAACTGTTGATAAAGGCTATTTGCAAAACATAAGCAAAAACATCCAGGAAAATTAAAAAAAAAAAAAAAAAGCAGATGAATACTTAGGGCAGGAAAGGGGCTGTCTCTGTTAGGTATTTAAACATGCCATTCATCCTTTATAATTGAAACTTTATTAATGCATAAGAGACAACGAAACAGATTTTGATAATCTAGAAATAGACACAATTGCATATAGAAATTTAATATGTAATGAGAGAAGATGATTGTTTTGTGTTACAAATACAGCATCCATTTGGTCACAGTGACACATGCCTGTAATCCCAGTGACTTGGGAGGCTGAGGCAGGAGGATCCTGAGTTTAAAACCAGCCTTAGCAACATAGTGAGGCACTAAGCAACTTAGTGAGACCCTGTCACTAAATAAAATATTAAAAAAGGGGCTAGGATATGGCTCAGTGGTTAAATATCCCTGAATTCAGTCCCCAGAACCAAAAACAAAACAGCAGAACAAACAACAAAAAAACAAATAAAACATCCAAAAATTACTTTGAGAATAATTTGATGGAAGAAAGTAAAACTGTTATTCATTCTTCGATACACACCTGAATATATTCCAAGTGGATCAAATGTTGATCTTTACATTATAGAGTTACTAGAAGAAAACATAAATGGAACCTGGAGTGGTACTTTTTTTCTTGATGTGATTGAGAATCCAGATGTAATAAATCAATACATTTTATTAGAAAAATTTTAATTAAGCAAAATTATATTTGAAAAAGAATAAAGAAACAACCAGGGAACGTATTTGTAATCAAATCTCTAAGAATTAAGCTAATACAATTTTAAAAAAATAGAAACAAAAATATTTTTTAAAATTAAAATTGGCTCAATAATGAACAGTTTGCACAAAAAGAAACCATTTGCATCTTTCTGCGTGCAAAGATGTTATAACTCCCACATTAGAAAAAAAATGCAAACACAAATGCACTCACTGTGTTGGTTTTTCTTTTGGTGACAGATGCAAATTCTAGATTTACATTGTACTTGGTTTGAAATGAGCATCTCATCTTTTGCAAAAAAGCAAAATGGCACAACCCCTCTAGAGGAGTTGGCTTATATATGGCCAAAATACAGGTGAAATTTACCCCTTAACAAAGGAATACCTCTTCCCAGAATCTATCCACAAAACACACAAAAATTAAAAAGTATGTACACCCAGCTGTATATTACACTGTGCTGTTCAGATTATTTGTTAGATGTGGTTTTTCTAGGAACATCATTTGCATAGTATGAGAATAAAGCAAATGAGTAATCATGACACTGTCACAAAGATCCAGCATTTTCCTTTTAAGAGAAAGAAGTCAAAAAAACACCAAGATTAAATAAAATCCCAGCAGTCTTGAATTTTATTTGAAAGTAGCACTATGAATATACAATAAAGCCCTAGTTTCTGTGACACGCAGGGAGCATCAGGTTGGTATGTAAATGAACTTCACAGGAAACACAAAGTGTCTGAGAGATTAATGTGTACTCTCAATAAGAGAAATACAAATTTCTTATTTGTATTTTTCTTGAATTTTTCTTGTGCATATTAGGTTTCACATTTTAATAAATGCTCTGAAAAAAATCTTTCAGCAAAGAAACCTACACAGGGAGCCATATGACGCTGGGCCACAAAGCAGCAGCTGGTCTTCTTAATAGCAGTTGGGGTAACTGTAGGTGTCAGCTCAGGCTTTTCTATTCCGTCTCCTTTACTTTCTGAAGATTCTCCATTATCTCTGACCAAAACAAAGATATGCTTCAAGGCTGCTTCCTCTCATCTACCTGACCTTGACCACAGGAGAGCTTCCTGTCCAGGAGAATCCCTCCACACAGCTTTGGCAGCAGATCTGCTGTCCTGCATGCTCTGCACATGATGTTCTGCCTCGGGGGCCAAGTGACCATGGACTGAAACTATGAGCCAAAGAGCACCAAGGCATCAGGGCTGAGAACGGAGAGATTTCCAGGTTCTATAAGGTTGGCTGTAGTGTTGCTTTCAAAGAGGGCTCAGAAGAATGGAGGTCGAGGAGATTTTTGTTCTCAGAGTGCTCCAATTTAGATGGAGACAAGTTCTCAGCGTAAGACTGTTTTCCAGATAATTCTGACACTCCAAGACTTGCACTGTCAGTGCTTCTGGTCATTGGGACATTAGTAGATGACCCACCAGGGCCATCCACCGGAGACAAAGTGGCTTCAGGTTGAAGAACCGATTGTGTTTCTTGACTGTTCCTATGGTAGGGGAGAGCTTGGAATAGGTGGCTGAGGTAGGGAATGATCCACTGGAAGTTCTGAACTCAAGGGAGGAACAGGCTCTGGTGGCAGAGAGTCACCCAGTGATGAGGGCAAACTTGGCCAGTTAAAGAGGTGACTTGGTCAGGTGAGAGTGCAGAGGAAGGGAGTGGAGTCAGCTCAGACAAAGGAGCTGAAATTGAAGCTCCTGAAGGGTTTGCTGAGACAACAGCAGACAGAAAAACTGATGACTCTTTGACAGATGTTATGGAAGGCACATGGGACACAAAATTAGCAGCATCTTCCAAGGACGCCTTACAGAGCAGTCAACTGACCTTAGCAGTTGTTCTATCACACACTCCACAGAGAGGGTCTGGCCATGACAGTTACCAAAAGTGGATGATATCACCACTCTGGCCCAAAGGGCTGCAGGAGAGAGAAAGTACAAAGCTGTAACCAGAACCAGTACCAGGAAAAGGAGGGTCTGCAGTTCCCCTGGTGGTAGGGAAACCTGCTACCTGCTTTATATTCCCTACATCCATGACCTCACAACACACTCCCCTCCCAAGGCCTTCATTCACACACCCATTACTGTGGCTATCCCTCCTGGAGTCAGGGCATGTTGTAATGAACCCCTGGGGAATGCATAGAATATGTGAGAAAAGGAACCAGTAAAGAAGGGAAATGATCAATCACCTTTTCAGAATAAAAAGCAGCTTCCTCCCCTCCTCTGCTTCTCTTTGGCAAGTTCTCTGACCTGGAAAACCTGGACAGTTGGTTACATGTAGAGAAAGTAGAAATACAGGTGTGATTCAGGAGTCCCTTTATGGGAAACAGGATATTAAAGTTAAAAAGCCCTAAGAATCTGCAGACAAGGTCATGTTGTCAGGAATAATATTAAGAGGGTTGGCATGTATATGTGGTTTCATTTACAAAGCACTTTCACATGCAACATCCCAGGATATTCAAAACCACCACCTGAAACAACAGGAATCAGTAGCTAAGTCAGAGATGAATCTGAGCAGCCAGGAATTCAGTTGGTTTATACCATGGTAGCAGACAGAGATTCTGACTCCAAAGCAACCGAGAGCCCTTGGACATCTCACATGGACACCTACTGGGCAGTAACTATTGTCCAGGTCCATGGCTACTTCATTCACACCCAGGGTGGGCAGGGCTGAGACTGAGGAATGTCTCTGATCTGACTGCCTTCTCCTGAACCTCTCCTGTGAGTCTCTATTTCCTGAGAGACCATGCCTAGAAACTGATATCCTCCAAGACCATGGAGCTGGAAAATACAGGAAGGTTCACCCGTGTTTGCTCAGGTCAAACAGGCAGATCCTTACCTTTACACACTCCACTTTTCCTCCTCTTTGTGCCCTGATGCTGAAAATAAAAAGGAAAGAATCGGGTCTGGGGCTCATTTCATTTTCTCCTTTCTTTAGCAAGCTGAGACATTCATTATGCAAGAATCGCCCAACTCTTCATTTTTTTAATTGGTAGAAATGTGTTCCTTTTAATCTTGAAAGGCAATGAAATATGTTCAATTTTTCCTTCTTTGACAGTTTCAAAGGAAGATTTTGTCTATGAGATCCACATTTGATAATTTTAGAAATCCTCTGCTCAAGGAGGGTAAAGAATCTGAGTTCTCCTCTAGGGTCCCCTGTGCCTGAAGACAGACCTCAGGCTTCGGGCTCTGCTCAGAGGCTCTAGAGGTCAGCTCTGCACTCCTGATCAGCCCAATATGAAGTCTTGGTAAAGGATGCCTGACATGGGAATGAGACTTAGGATCTGGTGTCAGGAGAGAGTCATCTCCTTCAGAGAAGCCAAACTCTCTATCCAAACCAATCAAGATCTTCAGAATCACTATGCTTGGGACGTTCTCCTGGAACCCTCCACCACACCCCAAAAGATAGTCTGTGAGCTTCAGATGGAAACCTAAGTCCCCCCTGGACCCCTACCCGACTTCTTCCTCTCAAGAATGAAATTCTATCTTGTCCTCAGACTTCTCACCTCCCATGACTTTCTTAGCTGACCAAACATTTAGTAAGGTGAGAATGGAAATGACAAATCACATTTGACATTTCACAAAACATTTCACATTTACAAAAATAAGAATCTCCCTTGGGGATTCACTCTGCTTCCTTACCTTTTGGATGTTTTTATTTTTCTTGAGTGTTGGTAAAAATTATTTCAATACCTGTAAGCACAGGTATAGAAAAAGCAATACCAATCCACTGAGAAAGGTCCATTTGGGGTCAATACCTCAAGAAATTGAACCAGGATCAACCATGGTTCAGTATGGCTATTCAGAAAAGAGAATATTCTTCATTGTCTGAATTGCTCAACTGCCAAAAGCAAATGAGTTCTGAGAATGCCTGGGCTTGTCTGTAATTCCAGGCCTGCATCAAGGAGCATTGAAGAGTCACAAAGGGAACGGGTTCTGAGGGTGGGGGAAGGGAAGACTTGAGGAGGGTGTGCACCTCCCCCACTGGTCCACTAGCCAGCCCATCCCTCTGCCCAGTTCTGTTGTTCCATTTCCCACTGCACCCTTTCCTCACATGGTGGCTTCATTACCTCAGGGAACATTCCTGTTTGTTCCATCTATAACCACGGTATTGTACATGAGTCCCATTTTGCTATTTAGAGCCCATGAGTGGGAGAAAATCTTTGCCACACACACTTCAGAGAGAGCGCTAATCTCCAGAATCTATAAAGAACTTAAAAAACCTTACACCGAGAATACAAATAACCCAATCAGTAAAAGGGCTAAGGAAATGAGCAGACACTTCACAGAGGAAGATATATAAGCGACCACCAGATATATGAAAAAATGTTCAACATCTCTAATAATAAGAAAAATGCAAATCAAAACTACCCTAAAATATCATCTCACCCCAATTAGAATGTCTGTTATCAAGAATAAAAGCAACAATGTGTTGGCGAGGATGTGGGGAAAAAAGGTACACTCATACATTGCTGGTGGGGTTGCAAATTGGTGCATCCACTCTGGAAAGCAGTGTGGAGATTCCTTAGAAAACTTGGAATGGAACCACCATTTGACCCTGCTATCCCACTCCTTGGCCTATACCCAAAGAACTTAAAATCAGATTACTACAGTGATGCAGCCACATCAATGTTCATAGCTGCTCAATTCACAATAGCTAGATTGTGGAACCAACCTTGATGCCCTTCAATAGATGACTGGATAAAGAAACTGGGGTATATATACACACAATGGAATATTATTCAGCCATAAAGAATAATAAAATTATGACATTTGCAGGTAAATGGATGGAGTTGGAGAATATCATGCTAAGGGAGATTAGCCAATCCCAAAAACCAAAGGCCCAATGATTTCTCTGCTGAGAGGATGATGATACATAACAGGGGGTGGGAGGGAGACAAGAATGGAGGAAGGATGGATTGTATAGAGGAAAAAGAAGGGTTGTGAGGGGGTGGGGGAAGGAAAAATAACAATGAGACAAACATCAGTACCCTATGTACATGTATGATTACTCAAATGGTACTATTCTACTTCATGTACCACCAGAGAAACGATAATTGTACCCCATTTGTGTACCATGAATCAAAATTAAAAAAAAGAAAAAGAGAAACCTGCACATTTTTTTAATTGTAGATGGACACAATACCTTTTATTTATTATTTTTATTAATTTGTTTTATGTGGCGCTGAGAATTGAACCCAGGGCTTTGCATGTACTAGGCAAGTGCTCTACCACTGAGCCCTAGCCCCAGCCCTTCACATAGTTTTAACACAGTGGGTGTCAAGAGCCCTTGTATCTGGGAGCACTGGTACATTCCTGTGATTCCAGTTAGTAGGGAGGTGAGACAGGAGGATCTCAAGTTCCAGGCCCACCTGAGCAACTTAGTGAGAGACCTTGTTTCAAAATTAAAAAAAAAAAAATGCTGCCTGTGTTTTGCAGGGAAAGGTTTTGGGGTAAATTCCTTCTGCTCTTCACTACATAAATGTGCTGTAGAAGGTAATTTTGGAACGTATTACTGAGAATGAAACTAAATCTGTGGCTCTTCGTTGTTCACAGAGGGGTAGGAGATCTAAAGAGAATAAATGGAGTTTATTGTGTACTTAATGCATAATTTAATACAAATTGTGTAGAACCAGTGATGGAAGAGAAAATGAAAGAAAATGTCTACAACTGGTCAAGAAATATCTATCTTGAATGTTTTGCCAGAAGTTTGAAATGTTGTACAGAAATATTTCATTAGGATTGAAGGGCAAAGTATAGAACTTTAGGTTGTGTTGTGGAGAAAGAATAGTGGGTGAAAAAAAAGAGGTAGGATATCTACCAAAGCATATTAGCAGAAAGATTAATCATCTGTATTTGGAAGGGAAAAATACATAGAGAAAGAGTGGGGCAGGGTCAGTTTGGTGAAATGAAAATGGATTTTGAGGTCTTGGGGAGCCTCAGTCTTTGTGATCGCTCTACCTGTAAATGATCATGGGAAGGTAATTTGGTCTCTGGAAGCCTCAGCTTTGTCTTGAGTAGAATAGGAACAAGTAACATGAAACTCACAAAGTGTGGATGAGATAATAATTTTTAAAATGCATTGTTTCCAAAACAGCATGGGGACTTAATCAGCACCAGTCTGTTATTAGGCAACTGAGGGCAAAGGAGAGAATACTCTTTGTTGCCAGGGGAACAGATTTGGTTCTTATTTTGTAGTTAGTGGAGAGCCAAGGAAGGATTCTGAGCATGGAGTTGGGGTGCTCAGCTCTGTAGTTTGCAAAGGTGAATATGAAGGAATGAATAATTGCAGGTAGATAGCAAGCACTAATGATAAGTAGGGCATGAGTAGAGTGTTCAGAACTATTCAGTGTTTCAGAGGTAGAATTCAGAGGACTCGACTGTTCATTAAACTAGTATATGTGAAAATGAGGAGTGAGAGAATTAAAAGGGACACCAGGGTTTCTAGCCTGAGCAACTCAGTCTCCCGTAATACCAACAGTTCAGATAGGCAGCACAATAGGGGAGTAGGTATATAAAAGTTAATGACTTCAGGTGTGAAATTTAGAAAGTTTTCTTTCATTTTCCTGATGGCCTGTCCAGAGCAAATACACTTTAAAGATTTGAATTCAAATGTGGGAATTTGATCCCGTTTCTGATCCCAGACCCTGATCCTATGGGACCATTATATTTTGGATAGTGTATTGAATTATTACAAAAGCTGCCATTGTGACCCTTTGAAGCACTGCTTCTGAAGTTTATCCAATAAGCTGGGCAAAGTGGAGCACACCTGAAATCCTGGTGACTCAGGAGGCTGAAGCAGGAGGATTGCAAGTTTGAGGCCATCCTCAGCAACTTAGCAAGACCTTGTCTCAAAAAATAAAAAGTGCTGGGGTGTGGCTCAGTGATAAAGCATTACTGAATTCAATGCCCCATACCAAAGAAATAAAATAAGGTTTATCTCGTTAATCAGGGTGGTTAGTGTAATGTGCTCCAAAGCAAATTACCACCAACTCTTACAATCACCTGAGATGGAAGCCAAATGTGGATGTGTGGCTTGCATTACTGAATTCCTTAAAGCTTTCATTTCTTAATGCCCAATTGAAAGTCAATGCCAATGTAGACCACCTACTCACCACCAATCCTGGTGCATGTGTGTTTCTTGTTTCAATGTGCAGGACAGGAGAGAATTGGAAAAGATTCCAACTATGAACAGGAGGGTAAAGTTCAGTTCGTGATTGATGCTGTGTATGCAATGGCGCATGCTCTTCACCACATGAACAAGGATCTCTGCGCTGATTACCGGGGTGTCTGCCCGGAGATGGAGCAAGCTGGAGGCAAGAAGTTGTTGAAGTATATCCGCAATGTTAACTTCAATGGTGAGTCCCTACCCTCTGAGCTTTCTGGAACCCAAAATGGTTGGCACTCTGTGTTTCATAAATTAAATAACTGCATCATTATTTATTCTTGAGCTTATGTCAAAACCTGGTGGATTATATAATTTCAAATGATTAAGTCAGTGCATGAGTGAGTGATGGGATGAAAGTGAATGAATGAATTCATATTGGGGGTTGTAGTTCATTCTTATGTTTGAAGTAGAGAAATTCTTGCACAGAGTCAAATTCTTCCTTGATAAATGTAGGTAGGTAAGGGAGGAGAGAAGAGGAAGGGAAAGGGACAATATGGCGGTTTAAACTCCAAACATCACATCCAAAGTTCAGTCAGAAGGAGGAGAAGAGGATGGAGGGTACCCGACCTTTCGCATGACCACAATTGCTATAGGTACCCAAGGTAATAGAAGTAGCAATTGTAATTACCACTTTAACCACATCTCACAGTGCAACTTATTTACTTATTTCTCAAAGTGCAGAATGCAGAAGGCTGTGGGGTGTGTGTGGCGGATGGTAGTATTTCTTTCATAGTACCTTCTATTGTCTTCACTCTTACAATATTTTAATGCTTCATGTCCCCCAACTAAACCAATAAATCAAATAAATCTGAATGTGGAACACAAGATTCAACATATTTGGTAACAAATATATCTAACTGTATCACAAATTAATCATATAACCACATTAAAGGGAAAGAAGAAGAAAATAATAAATGCAAGAAATTTTGAGAAATAGTATTTAATTATATAATGTATGGTTAGAGAAAAAATATCATTGATATTATACAATTGCTAGTAAATATGTGGGATTTTTCTCAATTTTGAAGCTTATTATGTGTATTGTGGAACTAAGAAAATAAATACATTGCGAATAATAAGGGTCAGGTTTCTCTTTGGTGGAGATAGAGATTACTAATAAATAAAAGGCAGATGAACTGTGTTGTGTCAGATTAGATTTGCAGATATCTGCATTTCTTCATATATATGCAAATGAGTAGTTACAGGAACAGATATGCATATGAATGTGTCTATTTCCCTGTACCACCTAGGAATGTCCACTGAGAGGGCTTAGGGAGAGTGGCATCCCAGGAAAAAATAACATCTGACTCTTGGATCTTATTTAGAATTACTATTCTTCTGGTAAAAGAACCAGAGTTCCTTAGAGAAAGGGAATCCAGGGCCTGCACAGAGAAATTAAAAGATGCACTTGAGATATTCTGTGCCAGAAGATAAGAAAGAATGCTAGTGGTAGAGGGGTTGAGGAGCTGCCTTCCGCAGGAAGAGAGCACTCAGATGCTCATGGGGTTGCGTGACAGAGTTGTACCCCTGGGTAGAACCTAGGAGCATCCAGTTACCTAGTATCTGGATGAAGAGATCCAATTTGGGGAGCAAGTTTCCTAGTTAAGATGAAAACAAAAATGACTATTTATAAATCCAGAATATACTTCAACTATAAGTCATCTTTTCATAGTTTCTTCCTGATCTTACAGAATCTCTTACTATGTACACTCAGACACTAATGGGGTAACCTGGAAGAGATCCCATTGGCCAATTTGGGATGGCAGTGGATTATAGTTCATAAAGAAAAATGAATATTCCATAGTAGTGTAAATGAATAATTGGATTGAATAAACAAATGCGAGGGAATGAGGGGCATGATGGAATAACAAAAAGATGGAAATGAAAAATCACCATTTGCAAAAGACCTCAGTAATCATTGTTTCTGGCAAGAATCATCGATGGGTGCTAAAGTTATTTGGGTGAAAGTATAATGAGAAGCAAGATGTTTTCATAGTCTCAAAAGGATCTTCAATTGATATACATGTTAATTTCCAAGGTGAAAATAGTAGCTTTGAAGTGGAGGAAACTTGAAGACAGCTCCTTGAACAAGTGATCAAGGAGAAAGAAACCAGTAATGACTTACCATTGTCATTTGTGTCTTGATCCTGTGCATAGGCACTGTTACAGCATCACATCTGAGGGCTTATTGCAAAAAATAAATAGCATGCATAAATAATAATATGTGAAATGTAGAATAATATGTAAGGAAACATTAGACAAATCCAAATTTTTAAAAATTGTTTTGTATTTTTAGATGGACAGAATGCTGTTATTTTATTTGTCTATTTTTATGCAGTGCTAAGAATGGAACCCAGTGCCTCACACATGCTAGGCAAGTGCTTGGCCACTGAGCTACAGCCCCAGTCCTGGCAAATCCACATTTAAAGTTGTTTAAGAAAATCATTGACTAGTACTCTTCAAAAGTACCCAGTTTAAGCCAGATGCAGTGGAATATGTCTATACTTGCAGCCACATGGGGAGTTGAGGCAGAAGGATTGCCAAAGTCCAGGAGTTGGAGGTCACAGCAAGACCCTGTCTTGAAAAGAAAAAGTGTCCAGGTCATGAGAAAATCAGACTGTAGAACTATTTCAGGAGGGAAGAGACTGAGAAAGCATTGCTATTAAATGCAATGTTGGAATATTGGTTGATCTTATGCCAGAAAAGGACATTCATGGGACAGGGGAGAAATTATAATAAAATTTGTTTCATGACTTTAATATATCAGCATCAATTTCCTGGTTTAGTTAGTTATATTATGATTAACACAAGACAATAACAACTTTTTGCTTCTCCAGATGGAATTAAAAATCTATTTAGACCCACAATATTGTGTCCTTCTTTCAGGAATTACCTAGTATCTGGATGAAGAGATCCAATTTGGGGAGTAAGTTTCCTGATTAAAATGTAGACAAAAATGACTATATATAAACCCAGAATTCACTTCAACTATAAGTCATCTTCTTTTCATAGTTTCTTCCTGATCTTACAGAATCTCCTACTATATACAACCAATTTTCCCAGAAGAAGACAAATGTGAATTTTATTACTTACAAAGCAGTAAATAAAATAAGCTGAGATGGGTTCTGGGCTTTGTATTCTGGTCCATGTAAATGCCTGACCATTCTTATACTAGTGATAAAAAAAAAATTTGCAAGTTTTCTTAATTATATCCTCCCCTGATTTTTCTCCCAATTATCAAGGACTATGGACTCATTGTCTTCAGACTCTCTTGTCTGTTGCTGAATTTCAGAACAGGGATGGAGATATAGACATTTATCTACATCTATTGCAATGATTACCGTGTACCAGAAACTCTGCTAAGAACTTTGAATATTTTGGCTCATTTACTCCTCAAAACTACATGATGTTTTGATTCTATTTTTCTTTCCAAAAATAATGTAACTGACTTACAGAGATGTTAAGAATCATGAGGGACAGAGTTGTACATGCGGGTAGAACCCAGGAGCAGAGGACATCTGAATCCACAGTCTTCCCCATTTACTGTTTTCTCAGAGCACAGAGGCTTGCTCCATATTCCTGCTGGTCCCTTTAAGATCTCAGGTTAGGGGGGATTTCACTGCAAACGTCAATTTCCCCCTTTGTGCCACCAGTGTAAGCGTACTCTATGGACTGTAGTGTCTGTCTGAGGAACATCTTTTTTTTTTCAATCTGGACGGTCAGGAGACTTTTTATAGCTTCTGGGACATTGCAACATTGATTGATGGCAGGGCTCAAAAGTGTTTGTAAAGCAAAGAAGCTGTGCACAATCTAATCAATGGAGCCCACGTTGCTTTAAGAGTGAAAAGACACTTGACATGTTTTCGTTGTTCAATTTCTTGATTTGTAGGTAAAGAAATCAAATACTAGGACATGAGAAAATGTTTTTTTTTTTCCAAGACTTCACAGTGAGCAAATGATAGAGTCCTACAGCTCACGTCTCTTTCCAAGCCATTATAGAGAATGTAGTCTTCCTTTCATGTGTTTAGGATTTTGATTGTTCTTCGTCTCAACACGCTTGGTTGCATTCCTGTTACTTTAGTAAGAAATTCCATTCGCTCTTGGGAATTTTGTTTCAGATCAATAAAGTACAATTTAATAACTCTGACCTTCAATTTAGAAAATGATAATAGAGTATCCATAAAGAATTGCTGTAGCTTCACCCAGTACTTTGCCTTCTCTGATGAATGGAGGGAGAAAAATGACTTTTCTTTGTTCTGAGCCTCCTTTTCCTGCATCCCAAATGAATGCAAAATCCTGAGTCAAAATTCATTTTAGTCATTGGTATGTTGACCCATTCAACCAGATAGCAGTAGTTGAAAATGTAATAGATTTCGTGTCTGAATATAAAATTTTGATATAATAACATGTTTAAAATATGTCTGGATCTATGTTTTCCCATTTCAAGAGAAACTGAGGCAGGAGATATTTTGTAAAGATGTCATCTCACATGCTCTTCTTGGAGCATAATGTTAGCTTTCCTTAATCAAGAGTTAAGGTCTCTGTTCCGTTCCTTTGAATCTAAGTGAAGCTTTGACTAATTTGGAAGTGACAGTAGGTGACTTCTCATGTACAAAAAGTAATAGTGTTCTGTATGGTTCTCTTTGAATATTTATACTATAAGCACAACCCTTATGCTAAAAAAACGACAAAATGCCACCCTCACAGACCACATGTGGGTTCTCTGGCCACAGTCACAGCTTGAGATTCCACCTTCCAGCCCATATCAATTATCCCACATGTGAGCTTCCAGCTGCTTCCATTGATGTACATGGTCTCCGTTGGGTCCTGACCTAATTGCCAAATCCATATTTTCATTGCCTTGAGCACCAAGATCTAAGGTGATTTGCTGAGCAGAAAAAAATAACAGGAACCCATATCAGTGCAACATTCCTGGACTCTGCCCAGGGTGGTAAAATGAGAACAGAAAACCTCTCAGGCTGCTCACTTGATGCAGGGTACCTTTTCGTCATTGGGACAGTCTGTATCTTGAGTCCTTCTCTATTCAGGAAGAGAGCAATTTTGTTCACACCCTCTCACCTATTGGAGTTTTCAGGGAGGTGTTCACTCTCCCCTCTGCCACCCTGCTCCCCATCTTCTCAAGTAGCCCTATTTCTTTTGCCCAAGCATACCTGTATTCTGGTCATAACACCTTGGAGAAATCTCTGCAGGTGATCACCTCCCCTTTGATCTCTTCTTCTCTCAGGACTTCTTTGATTTTCTTTTTAAATATAGAGTTCATTGAATACAATGACTTTTTTTTTTCCTCTCTCTCTCTTTCAAGATGTTCAGGAGTGCTGTTAAAAAAGAATTTTGGCAAAAAAAAAAATAGGAAATAACCAGTTGCATTATAGAATCCATCCAGAAGGTCAGGACTGCACAATATGCTATTACAAGTCATCACTTAGATAAAGTATCCAGCTCTTCTGCCTGGATTTTTTTTAAACACAAACTTTAATGAGAATGGAAGGGGCAGGACAAGACTCCTTTCTCCTAACAAAGATGGTGAGGAGGAGGAGAATGTAGGTGATCTGTCCCATTCCAATGACTATTTAGCCCATGTTCTTGAGTCTCTTTGGAGCCCTAGGCTCCTATAGGATGAAAATTTTACTTATATTATTGAATGAATAGAAGCTGTAGAATTTATAGCAAAGTAGATCATGAAGCCTAGTATCCAACGTGAAAAAAAGAAAGATGAATATCTGTATGTTATTACTGCAAAATGATAGGATTCTTGTTTCTTACTAATAATGTGAAATCCAGATTTCATTTCTTCTGCTTGTAGACTTAGAAGACTTGCTGAAAGCAGAAGCCAATATTGAAACCTTTCTTTTGGTTGTTATTGATGTGGCTTTTGTTTTCTCCCTACACTGGGTAGGTTTGTGTTGATTCCTACATGGAGCTTACAAGATCTCTGTTATGATAAAGTGGGTGCCTTTGTAGTCTGCAGGGATGGTGTCTCACTGACACAGAGGAGAAAGAAATTAAAATAATGCCTTTGGCTGCATAGAGATTAAACCAGTGGCTCGAATGGTGGGACCCAAGCAGTGTTGCTCATAGGAGATCAGTTCCCACTCCCAAACTGTGCTCTAGCCTGTTAGCTGGCAGGGAGGGAGTTTATAGCAGTGGAGACATTTAAGTTAAATACCAGTTAACAGGGGCAACATTGGTGCCCTGGAGAAGACTGAAGTTTTGCTAACTGAAGGCATGTGTTCTGTCTGATTTCGAAATATCAGCAAATCAACAATAACAATAAAGGGCATTTAAAAATTGTAAGCATTTACTATGTAAAAGGCACAGAACCAAATATATCATCAACATCATTACATTTAATCCTCACTCTATGAGAAATGTACTATGAGTACCTGGAAGGGGAGACCTTAACAGAGGCCAAACTTCAATCAAGTGTTAAACTTTGGATTTAAACCCATTCAAGAGGATTCCAAAACCAGTTACCAAGCTACATTCTGGTGTCATTAGCTGGGTGACTGGGACCAGTAACTTCCCTTTTATAGACGGGGTATGCTTCCTCGCCTTTAAAATTAGGAAGTTGAGAGCTGTCCCTCCTCCAGCTACATCGTCATTGGCTACTCCTACCATAAGGAAATCTGCACACATGATGGGGTAAACAATGCACATCTTACAGTTCTGTTCTCTGCAAGCCCAGTACAGCTTTCCCTTAACTTGAAGTTAAGGTGAAGACAGGGCTGGTTCCTCCAGGAGATTCTTGGGGAAAGTCTGTCCTCTAGCTTTTTGTGACTCCTGGAGGCCACAGCTCGTGACCCAAGTCTCATCTCCTTCCAACTTCCGGTGTCCATTCTCACATCTTCCACCTTTGACGACTCCTGCCTCCCTCGTATGTGGACCGTTGTGATTGCACTGGGCCTTCCCAGATTATCCAGAACAATCTCCCATATCATGGTCCTTAATTAATCTTTTCAGCAAAGACCCTGTTGCTATAGAAAGTAACATTTTCAGGTTCTGTGAATTAGGACATGAACATATTTGGGTCATTATTCAGCCTACTACAAACTGATTTTTTAAAGCTTTTCTTTAATATCCAGTGGTATCATAAAATCCTGCAACCAGTAATTGTAGGGTGGCATGCATCTGCTTAGCTATTCCTCTGTGCTACCTGGAATGCTGAGCCCCTACTTCCTGGAGGGTCACTGTCACTATGAGTTTCCAACTTGGCATGGTAGGCCGCTTATAACCCCATGTATTGTCCTCTTTCTGACTCTCATTGTAATTTTGTCCTTGTGTTGAGTGATCATTTGTATGGGGCCATTTCTGACATCATGCTTGTTTCTTCAGGTATTGTCTTTCTTTTTTACAACTATTTTGAACATATTTCCTCCTGTCTGGTTAACATGCTGTGATAACCCTCTCATAGGAAGGCAGCCTCCACATCATCTTGTTATCCTGTCCAGTCTTGTCGTCCTTGACTTACATGTTTTAAAGTAATCTTCACCCAGCTCCTATTTTCCTGTTCTAGAGAGAAAAGGCCTTCTTATGGTTTAGATATGTGGTGTCCCCCAAAAGCTCATGTGGGAGATGATGCAAGCAGGTTCAGAGTTGAAATCATTGGGTTACAAGAGCCTTAACCCCACCAGTGCATTAATTCACTGATAGGGATTAGCTGGGTGGTAACTGGAGACAGGTAGGGTGTGCCTGGAGGAGGTGGGTCACTGGGGGCATGATTTCCTGTCTTGTATTTTGCCCTTCCTGGTTCCCATATCCTAAGCAGCTTTCTTCCTCCACACTTGGGCTATGATGTTCTGCCTCACCTTGGGCCCAGAGCAGTGGATTCAGCCACCTATGGACTGAGACCTCTGAAACCATGGGTACCAAATAAACTTTTCCTCCTCTCAGATTGTTCTTATTAGGTCTTTTGGATACAGTGACAGAAAGCTGACTAAACAGGCTTTCTGCCCTGCACTGCTTGAACATCTTTCTCTGGCTTATTCCTGGTGAGCCCATTGATGTAATCCACAAGTCCCCAGGCTTTATGCACTGTGAACACTAATGATCCCACTGGGTCCAGGAAACCCCCCTAGGTAACACCCAGCGAAGGCTTTGACCCTGGAGCCCCTCTCATTTTCTCTTCCTTCTCACCCACTGGGTAAGCACTTATTCCAGGCTATTCCCCGCCCACTCATCCCATTAGCTCTGTGGTGAGGCTGGCTGCCTGTTTGTCTCTGGGATCTGGAGTAATAAACTGCACCTTTCCACACTGAGTATGAGTTCGTCACTATGCTGCACTGACTCCTGACCCTTCCTCAGTTTCCTCATTTAACAAATTACCATATGGTTTGTAAGTATTTTTTCATCCATATCATTACTGCAGGTATTTGTGTTTCCCTGAATTCTGCAGAAGCTAACTAGATGGAGAACTCTGTCACTGTTAATATCTTACATTTAATAATGAGAAAATTAACAAAAATGTTTCACAGTCATTGCCTAACACTTCCTCATACCTACCTCCCCTCCCACCCCAAATAAACAGTAGTTGAGTGGACTTCTCAGTGATCCTGTTCTGGCTTGTAAATTAGCTATGAATTTATTTATTAATGACAGGAAGTAGAGCATTGTTTTCTGGTAGAAATATTGAACCAGTATATAAATCTATAGACAAATATCAGACGTACACTAGAAGGTCAGTGATATTTCTCTTTATTTCAGGAATGATGGGAAAAATACAAGTTACAGAACATTTTTTTTTAATTCTTTTGTTAGTGTTGCTAAAAGTAACCAAAGTTGTGTCTTGCCTTCTTTGTTAAGGTTTGACAGTTGTTGCATGTAGTTAATGTTAAGGGCCTTTGATTCATTCAACCTTATGCACTTACATATTGTGTGTGTATGCACTTAATAAATGCATTAGTCTTTTTAAAGTGACTTCAATGTCACATTGATTGCATCTTAGGGACATTCTAAGAAGATCCAAATGGGGGATTGAGAAAGAAACTTACGTTTATGGAACATCTTCTGGACCCACTGCTAAGCATTTTAAACTAGTTATCAAATAAATTGCAAACAATCAGTCAAAAAATATTTTAAATGCACTCAGTAGACAAGTACACATTTAAACAAACTTGTGTACTTATTTCCTTGATTGTTTTTAATTATATACTGTTTTAAAAATTTATTATTTTTGAAACTGTTCTTTGTTGGCCAAAATTTAGTGTTAGATAGGAACTAAAATCATAACAACCATTATGGTGATCATAATCATATTCAACCACAGTAACATTATGCCAAAATGTAATGTCATCTCTGAAAAATAATAGAATTTTTATTCCTCTGAGGAGGGAAGAATTTAGAATAAAATTTTAAGAAACAGAACTGGAATTCTTCAAAAGAAGAAGTGGGGTGCCTTCCCACTTCCCTTCATAATTAGCATTTCCAGGCCTGAGATGACCTGCCTTTCAATAGCACAAGCCACTTGGGGAAACCTCTTAAGCATTGGTGTTATTTCCCAACTAACGTTCTTCTCCACAGATCTGCAGACTCACCCATAGCTCAAGAGACAGAAGGAATCTGGTTTGACTCTAAAATCTGTGTTCTGCTTGCCTTCCTCAGGTAGCGCGGGCACCCCGGTGATGTTTAACAAGAATGGGGATGCGCCTGGGCGGTACGACATCTTTCAGTACCAGACGACCAACACCAGCAGTCCTGGTTATCGTCTGATTGGGCAGTGGACAGACGAACTTCAGCTCAACGTGAGTTCTCCTTGCTCTTCCTCTTCCCCTTGTATGATGAATGCAGCATTTTAATCTGCTCGGTTACACAAATGTTTTTGGTGCTGGGTTCGAACCCAGGATCTCGCAGGTGCTAGGTAAGCACTTAGCACTGATCTACCCTCCAGCTCTGCCGACAGATGTTTCTTGTTTTCATGTTTGCATGCATATGCAAGTGAAGTTGAAGTTTGTTACAGGAAACAACTGATTAATAATACATCATAGCCAGGCGTGGTGGCGCACACCTGTAATCCAAGCGACTTGGGAGGCTGAGTCAGGAGGATCGTGAGTTCAAAGCCAGCCTCAGCAACTTAGCAAGGCCCTAAGCAACTCAGTGAGACCCTGTCTCTAAATAAAATACAAAATAGGGCTGGGGATGTGACTCAGTGGCTGAGTGTCCCTGGTTCCAAAAAAAAAAAAAATACATCATAATAACAACTGATTAATAATACCAGTATGGGTGATGATCATGGTCATGCATTAGGAAACGTGTATTGAATTTTTTGAATTTGAATTTTATAGTTACCATCTCTATGAATTTAACCCAAAGTTTAGAGTCCTTAACAAGTTACCTGCAGTCACTTTTAGGGGATCCTTCTCTTAGACCTTTTTTTAAAAATTTATTTATTTATTTTTGGTTCAATGTACACAATGGAGTACAACTATCGTTTTTCTGGTTGTGTACAAAGGAGAATCACACCATTTGCATATTCATACATATACATAGCATAATGATGTTTGTCACATTCTATTATCTTTCCTTCCCCACTCCCCTCCCCTTACTTTCCTCCATACAATCCATCCTTCCTCCTTTCTTCCCCTACCCACCCTGCATTACGTGCCATCAACTACTTATTGGAGAAATCATTTGGCCTTTGGTTTTTTGGGATTGACTTATCTCACTTAACATGACACTCTCCAACTCCATCCATTTACCCGCAAATGTCATAATTTTATTATTCTTTATGGCTGAATAATATTCCATTTTGTATATATACCACAGTTTCTTTATTCATTCATCTATTGAAGGGTATCTAGGTTGGTTCCATAATCTCGCTATAGTGAATTGGGCTGCTATAAATGTTGATGTGGCTGCATCACTATAATATTGCAGATTTTAAGTCCTTTCACCCTCTCTTAGACTTAACCTTTGTCCTTTCCTTTCTTTGTTTTTCAGTGATGATTTGATTTTTTTTTTTATTTCTTTGGATGATTTTAGTGAGTCATTTTGGTTTAACTGAGACTATCTGATGAATTGCAGCATTAGCACTTTCTATAACTTCTACCTTTTTTGGTAAAATGTGATCTCAAGTAAACACTCAGACACTTCTTTGCATGAGATTAAGTCCACATCTACCTGCTGATGTGTCAGCTCAGGGAGAGTCAGGGAGGGAGAGACAGAGTGAGCTTTGTCTCTTATTTAGCTTTTTTTGTTCAATTTAGTCCTTGGATAGGTTGGATGAGATGCACATATTTGGGAGGACTGTCTGCTTGACTCAGTCTACTGATTAAAATGTTCATCTTATGCGGAAATACCCACTCAGGCACACCTAGAATAACATGTGACCAAATATCTGGGCACCGCTTGACCCAGTCCAGTAGACAAATAAAATTAACCATTCTAGTTCCTTTCCCAGAAAATTCTGTCTCTTCTGAAGCTGGAAATGATGTCACCAACCTTTATCAGTCTGTACCTTTGGAGGTGCTTTGGGAATTTTTGAGAGTGGAAAATAGAATCAGGGTCTGGGGCTAGGGGGAGGATTCATTCGTGGTTTCTAAAAAGGGGACAGTGAAATGACCACAAGCCAGTTCCCTTACTTGCCCATCGATGAGTCCTGACTTTGCTTATACCTGTCCCTCTCCCTTTCCTGAGTTTCCCCAGTCAAATGAACTGACACCAAGCCTGAGCCTAAAGGATTATAATAAAGAAGAATGAATGGAACCAGATCTCAAGTGCCAGCCCTAGCTGAGATGAATGCTCAGGGCCACAGCCAGCAAGCAGCTAAAAATTATCCTGAATACAAGGTGTCCTAATAGTGTATGCAAAAAGCAATAAAAAATAAATCAAAAAAACGAGAACAGAAATCTAAGGTATAGTGATACAAAGCAGAATCAAAGAGTGGTATAATCTGATGGACTTACTTAAAGTTCACTTTATTTGGTATTGCTTATGTGATAGAAGGATGGATTGGCCAAGTGTAAAAGTAGAGTCAAAGTCTGTGATATATGTGAAATACATAGAGATTATTAGAAAACCGAGGACATTAAACAGGTGATTAATCTTTTCTAGCATGATCTTCTTCACCTATGTTAAATTTTTGGCATGCGTGATTTGTCCATGTACATGAGATTTTGTCAACTGGCATTTACCAGCATCATATGTGATCTGGAATTCCTTAAACACAGTAATGTTAAGAACCAGCATGAATACTAAGTTTATTTTTTGCTGGCATGTATTTTATCCCTCATGAGAATCATATCTGATAGGCCATTCAACAAGTTTGGTGGTGGTTGTTTTACAATACCTGTGTTGGGATATACTCTGTGACAGGTAGTGCTATGGTAGGTCCACATTGGGGAAGGAAACAAGATACTTGTTCTCATGCAGTTGATTATGGGGGATGGTGTACAGGTCAAGAGATGTATATGTGATCATTCCAGAGTATTACAAAAGAGATGGTCAGAAAAGAATAATAGAAGTGGAAAAGAAGGGTCCAAGGGACAAATATTCAGCTGATGAGAAGGCTGACATGGCCCTAGTATCATCAGTGAGGGGGAGGGACTGGGGAGATGCAAGAGCAGTAGGTAAAAACCTTGTCTATGAGGTTCCTTGCATACCAAGGTGAAAATCATTACTTTTATTCTAAGTGCATTTAAAAGCCACTAAGAGGTAATAAGGAAGTGACTGCTTCAAATTAAAGAATAAAAATTACTTGGCTGGGAAGATAATGAATTGGAAGGGACAGAAGGATAACAGAAAGACTGATAAAGAGTTTATTGCAGGGGTTGGGGTTCAGCTCAGTGATTGAGTGCTGGCCCAGCATGTGTTAGGCACTGTGTTAGATCCTTAGCACCACTTAAAAATAAATAAAGGTGTGAAAAACAACTTTTACAAAAAAAAGAGAGTCTATTGCAGATGTTAGGCTACAACAGGGTGGCTTAATGAAGTGATTTGCAAACTTCAGTAGGTATTAGAACCATCTGGATGCTTGTAAAAACCTGAACCATGGGGCCTCGTCCCCAGGGTTTGATTCAGAATGCCTGGGTTAAGGGAGACCTGCATGTTTGTCTTTCTAAGAAGTCCCTGGGTAATGCTGATGGTGCTTTAAAAAACACTGGGTTGGAGATGTTTAATGATCATGGAGTTGAAGCCAAATGAGAGGTGTATATGTATTACTTAAGGGGCTATGTGGATCCTGGCAGCATTTCAGATGAGAAGAAATAGGAGGGAGTAGGAGGAATAAAATCAAGATTGCCAGTTCTTAACTTGGGTTTTTAAATATGTGGGACTTCTTAAATATTCAAAAGTCAAATGAAATGAATATAAGCCTGAAATGCAAAGAAGAGTTTTGAGTTATAATTATTTTTTAATAAGTAAGTTATCAACCCATTTAGGGCTTGAAGAAGAGAGAAAGGAGAATGGCAGAGAACCCCTGGCCTTCAGAACCTCCTAGAAAACAATACAATGTCATTCCAACTACTCCAAATAGCATCCAGTTTAAAATATTCAATTTGCCTGGAAAGTTGGGCCAACTATATACTTGGAATTTTCTTTTGGTTTTATGGAAGCTGGATCTGAGGTGTATGTTTGGCTTGGCATTAAGAGGCGACACATTTGATTCTACTTTGTCATGCTGAGGGGAGTGTGTTATGGAGAGTGATGGTTTCTCTGAGTCCTCAGGTGGATACAGTTGTTTATGCTTGGTATTGTCTGCAAACTGGAGGGATGGATGAGGCATGAACAGTCACTTTTGAAGGGTTGAGAGTCTGGGTTAATCCAACTAGAGTGACCACTTAGATAGCAGGTTGTGATAGGAGGTCACCTGTGGAAGTCTTTTTTAAGTTGAAACTGAGTCATTTTGGGGAAAAAGAGAAGAAAAGTACAGTCTTCAGACTGCACCTCATCCCTCTTACCTGGAGTCACACAACCATGGTCCAGGTGTCTTATCCAGCAACTGCATCCTGTCCAATTTTGGATTACATTCTACTCTTGTTCTTTCTTCTGCTGTATTTATTGGGATTCAGTTAACTCACCTGCAAGAGTGGAATTTGAGCAAGCATTGTTTTATAAGTTTCCTTTCCTCTCAGCAACAGAAAAAACAGAGCATTTCAAGTATCGAATGTTCTTCTCTTCATTTGCAGAGACTCAGGGGTACCTTTGTGATCCCCAGTTATATCTTCTATAGCAAATGAAAATTTCAGGAGAGCTTTCTCTGAGGTCAGTAACTGCAGACAAGTTTCTGAGCCAAGGAAGTTGCAGGTTGTCTGAATCCTGGCACTGTAGAGCAGAGTCATGTGCCTTTTCTATATGCAATCAGTTGTAACTGAGGTGCCGAATTGTACATCTTCTGTTAATGGAGCTTTCCATGTGTTGTTACTGCCAGCATGGTGGCTCTGAGCCCTGACTCCTCTGTTCTAAGAGATGACTGCATGGCTCTGACCCAGAATATTTCTGCACTAATGAGAAATTTGCAAAAGGGAATCATAGAATCAGCAAAGGCATTGACTCTCCCAGTTGTAACTCCTACGTAAATAACCTTGACTTAATTTTCAGGTTTCTATTTTACTAGCAAGAGATTTCACAAAACGTAATTCCTAAGAGAAAGCCAAAGGGACAAAAGCAACAAATATGTATTGCTTCTCTGCAATGCTTTGGGCGGTATAAAGCCTAGGGAGACTCAAGGGTACAAAGAGCAGGCCCCTACGTTCTGAGTCCACAGACTTCAATAGAGATATATAGTAGATAGATTACTTTAGGACTACACATAGGCATTGATTTAGGGGGTAATCCAGTATATTTGAACTGAATATTGAAGGATAAGTGGTAGTTCCAAGAAAATCACTGGGCACAGTAGTGCACACCTGTAATCCCAGTAGGTCAGGAGGCTGAGGCAGGAGGCTCATGAGTTCAAAGCCAGCCTCAGCAACTTAGCGAGGCCCTAAGCAACTCAATGAGACCCCATCTCTAAATAAAATACAAAAAAGGGCTGGGGATGCGGCTCAGTGGTTGAGTGCCCATGGGTTCAATCCCCGGTACACACACAAAAAAAAAAAGGAAGAAAAGGAATAGAATGTGGATGCTTTAGAAAATTTTACACATTTTTCATTATTTCATTATTTCATTATTGATATTATGATGATCAAATAAAGGTGTTTGGGGGAAAATATTATCTTAAAATGGAATTAGTAGAAAATTCAGATAAGCACAAAATGTTAGTTACCCAAATAACTAAAATTTTCTAAAATAGCAAAACGTTAAAATTGTATTGTTACTGGTTTTTGTTGTTGTTTCATTTTTTGATTTGTTTTTGTTACAAAGGGAGTTATTCTTAAGAGGTGGCTTCCTGTAGTGGTTGGCATTTTCTCTTCAACAGCAAATAGAGTGAAGATTGCTTTACCTTTTCTGAATTACTTAAGTTCTCATAAATCTCATTGATCTGTCATTCTATAGCTGCGGTATGGAGCTTGTTAGCATTTTCTGTGATTTCTTCCCTATTGAACTTACAAGTCACACCTAGAGACTAGAAAGCCCTTGGGAGGTAGAATCTAAGTTTTAGTCATTGCTTTGAATCACTACTAGAGCAAGAGTCTTTTTTTTTTTTTTTTTTTTCTGGAACTGGGGATTGAACTCAGGGGCACTCGGCCACTGAGCCACATCCCCAGCCATATTGTATTTTGTTTAGAGATAGCATCTCACCGAGTTGCTTAGCGCCTTGCCCTTGCTGAGGCTGGCTTTGAACTCAGGATCCTCCTGCCTCAGCCTCCAGAGCCACTGGGAATACAGGTGTGCGTCAATGCCTCTGGCAAGAGTCTTTAATGGTGGATGTTATTGGTAGTTACCTGCCATCTTCTTCCCTTTGGGAACAGAGACCCAAGTTTCCTTCTCTAGCCATGTGGCTTGCCTTAGATGTTTCCAGGTTCAACGATGGCGGCTGCTTTAGTCTAAGCCAGTCATTGCAGCCATATGATAGAGGTGGGCACACGGACCAAGCCTGTCCTACTGGGATGAGTTCTGGATGTCTGCTGGCCTGTCTGGGAAACCAACAATGTCTCTTGGAAGTGGTGCATCTGTGTGGGCCACGGAGTAGGAGTTCCAGAAAACGGAAGTCAAAACTTTGAAAGAGAAACTAGGTCTAGGTCACATTGTTCAAACTAAGAAACCCTTTATTGAAAGTCATTTTTAATAGTTTCTGGACCATTCAGTTATGGACAAATGAAAGCAATTTAGGTAAGATACTCTTCACTTATAATCTCTTCCACCACAGTGATCAAAAATTTAAAAAGTAAATTGGTTTTTATATTTGCCTAAGATAGAGAAGAAAAATAAGAGTCAGTCTCTCCTCTTATCAGGCAGTTTTTTTTTTTATTTCACCAGAATAAGCTGACTAAAAATTAATTTCAGCTAGGAGTGGTGGCACACGCCTGTAATCCCACTGACTTGGGAGGCTGTGGCAGGAGGCTCCTGAGTTCAAACCCGCCTTAGCAATGGCAAGGTGCTAAGCAACTAAGTGAGACCCTGTCTCTAAATAAAATACCAAATAGGGCTGAGGATGTGGCTTAGTGGTCGAGTGCCCCTGAGTTCAATCCCTGGTACTCCCCCTCCAAAAAAAAAAAATCTGTGATTTTGTCCAATGGTGAATCTTTTCACACTACTTAGAAATTTGGTTGTCATGGACATATAAAGACATAAGAAGAGTTGATTGCCAAAATCACTATTTAATAAAATTAAATATCGCCAAATCAATAATTACTTACACCTGTCTCTATAAAACTACTAATCACTCCATTGTATCATAATTTCAATAGTAAAAATATTTTAAAAATTTAATCACGCTCATGATTTATAACATGACAGGTGGGATATGGGATAACAGACATAATCAGCAGTGTTGACAAAAGAAAAAATATATAAGTTGTCAAAACCCAGTACTTCCTCAGCTGCAATTTGAAGGCTTCTTTTATGTTGCCTATTATAATTAATATCTCATACTTTGTAGCTTTATTATTAGTAATTAGGTGTGCAGGCTTTGAAGGTGAACTGATCAAATGAATCTGAGTCTCAGTTCTACTGTAACTAGCTTAAACCAGGATCACAACAGTACCTGCTTCATAAGTTTATTGTTTAAATTAAATATTTATAGCTGACTTACAACAGTGCCTCATGCATAGTGAACATTCAACGACTTTTTAGCTACAATCTCACAAACAACAGTAGATGCACAAACTTAGTTTGTTGCGTGATCTGTAAAAATGCTCAGTGTCAAATTCTAGTGCTAGCTAGATTATTTTTCATTGTACCTGGCACTTCGCATAATTAGCATATAGAAATGGCTTGTTCAATATTAGTTGGATGAGGAGGTGGACAGTTAAATAAGAAAAATTAATTAAGGGCAGGACTATATCATTTTTTGACCTAGCAGTCCCAATGCTGGATGGAAGAATGAATAGATTGATCCAGACTCAGACCCTAATCAGCAGTTCTGCATGACTCCATTAGACCATTTACAAACTTGGTCTACCAGAAGGGTTCCTTGAGTCTTCCCTAAGTGGTCTATAGACTTGTTCACATTGCAAAGATAAGTCTTTGAATGATAAGGCAGGTCAGAAGAAAAGAAGGAAAAGGGCTAAAATAATTGACTTTACTTTTGTTCAAATTGATTTTTATTTTTAGAAACCTTTCAGGACATGAAGTGGAATTACTGCTCTTGAGAGATCAAGTGGAGGAGTCTTGGCTACTTTTGCTTTGGTTAAAGTGAACTAATAACCCAATGATTGGGGCTGGTTGCATCTGCTACCTTCCTTGCTGCCCTTGAAGTAAATGTTAAAACAGGAAAGGATTTAGGATCAGATTGATCTGGTCTTTAATCATGACTCTGTCCCATTGCTAGATTTTTGAACCTACACAAGGAAAAGGTCTCTCTGAAAAGATGACATTTAACCTGACACCATAATGACAGGAGTTATTTCAGTTTGTCAGCATCTCTGAACCTAATTTTCACAAAGGACATATATAAATTCAAAACAATGTGTATTGCTCCACATCTATTAGCTAACCCAAGATGAGACATCCCAACCTGAAAATAGTAGGTATGTTTAGACAACTCATAGCTTGCCAACATTTTATAAATCTGGAAATTCCACAATACCTGTATTTTGGAGTTCTCTTCAAAGATTGGGTCTGATAAAATATGTCTTATTCCCTTTATGAAGAGATGGTTGGATCAAAGTAGCAGCCTCCTACTTTAAACAGGGTAAGAGCTTTCTAGTTACTACAGACCCCACCACTCCTTACTGCCTGACACCCAGCTGACTCCACTCACTTAAACATAATCCCCCTGACTCCCAGGGTCATTTTCATATACCTAAGCTAGACTTAGAGTAGATTCTGAGTTACTTCCACTAATTTGATTTGAGCATATGCTTGATTTTTAATTTATAAACTTAGGAAATTGGTTTTTCAATTCAGTAATAATAGATTAATAGAGCTAATGACCCTAAACACATATTAGTACATAATAATAATATCTATTAAGGGTCAATAAATACAGCCTGCAATAAAATGCTACCTTAATTAAAGAGTGTTTTTTTCCCCCTTTGGAGACATGCATTAGTACCTCTTCTATGTTGGAAATGAAAGAAGCAGAAATTTTCTTTGTTTTGTCAGCATCTCTTCTAGTAATCAATAGTGTATAGCAGTGTTCTTTCTGTGAATGTCTGAAAGATTAATGGTATTTGTAATTACCAATATGGTTCCACAAGCATACATTAGAGAAGCTTAAACCACCATAAATTCTTGTTTACATTGTAGGCATTGAAGCAAATCACTTTGTATTTATCAATATACTCCACATTCTGTGAGGGGAATTGTTGAATTTCATTACTATTTGCATTTTAGGTTAAGGCTATACATATATATATATACATATATATGTGCATATATGTATACATACACATATGTATATACACGCATGCATATAAAATATGTGTGCATGTTTATATGTATATTTGTGTGTGTATGTGTATATTATTTTATTTGCTATACATATGGATAAATTTAGAGATCTCAGTTATTTTAACAGGGATTCTCACAAGTTATTACCAACCCAGAATTATAACAGGAAAGAAGATGAGTTTATATACCATCTGCCTAACTTTTTTGCGCTGGGAAGCCAAATGGTCTACAATGACATCATTATGTTAAGAATAAAATATGGGAATTATATTTGAAGTGTTTGCAAGCAACTAAGAGATAGTCTAATACAGTGGAACCCCATTAAAAGGCCCCATTTGAGTCCTGTCTTTTCTGCCAGTTGCTTAAGAAAATCACTTAACATCTCTGTGTTAGTCACCATCTGTCACTGAAATAAAATATTGCATTTATCAATTCAATAACAGAAAGGTTTATTTGGCTTGGCATTTGGAGGTTTCAGTTCATGACCCATAGGCCACATGGCTTGTGGGCCTGTCGCATGGTGGGATATCAGGGCAAGAGATGCATGAAAGAGCAAGCTGCTTACCTCATGGTGACTGGTATGCAGAGAGAAATAAGAAGAGAAGCCAGGGTCCCAATATTCCCTTCCCAACATCTCCCCTGAGGTATACCTCCAATCATCTAAAACCTCCTGCTGGTCCCCACTTCCTAAAGGTTCTACCACCTTTCAACAGCATCATGGTCTGAGAACCAAACCTTAACACTTGGACCTTTGGAGGAATTGAAGGTGCAAAGTATTAACAATCCCTGAACTTCATCCCCTTACATATTCACAATGCAGTCAAATTAAGCAAACTATCTATGTCAGAAGGACACATTGATAATGAATTGTGATTACCTGATAGAAGAATGCCAATGATATTCAAGGCCACATGTCATTTTTAAAAAATGTATTTATTAGTACATTATAGTTACACATGATAGTGGGTTTGTTTTGGCATAATCATACATGCATGGCATTTAATTTGCTCCATTTCAGTACCCAGGACCCCCTCTTTTCCTCCTCTCCTCTCTCTCTCTTTGCGACTGATCTTTATAAAAAAAAGTGATCTATATTTGGCTGGTGCTTTATAGAGATACATAAATTCTCTGTGGTATATTTATGTGTGCACATGGCATAATTTTGTCAAATTAATTCTGCATTTCTTCCCCTTCCCATGCCTCTTCCCTCACCTTCAATCATCTTCTCCTACTCCACTCATCTTCTTTCTATCCATAGGACATTTTTGACATTCCCAGCATTTTCTCCTTACTTTGCCATGGCTTCTGCATATGAGAAAAAAACATTTGTCTTTTGATTTTCTGAGTCTGGCTTATTTCACTTAGCATGATGTTCTCCAGTTCCATCCATTTACCAGCAAATGCAATAATTACATTCTTCTTTACAGTTGAGTAAAACTCCATTTTATATATGTATATATATATATATATATTTTATATATGTGTGTGTGTGTGTGTGTGTATGTATATACTACATTTTCTTGACCCACTCATCTGTTAATAGGCACCTGGGCTGGTTCCATAATGTGGCTATTGTAAATTGCACCACTATAAACATTGATGTGCCTATATCATTATAGTATGGTGATTTCAGTTATTTTGTATAAATACCTAAAAGTGGGATAGGTGGGTCATATGGGGGTTCCATTACTGTTCTTTTAAGTAATCTCCATACTGCTTTCCAAAGTGGGTGTACTAATCTGCAGTCCCATCAACAATGTAGGAGTGTACTTTTTCCCTTACGTCCTTTCCAGCATTTTGTTATTATTTGTATTCTTGTTGATTGCCATTCTAACTAGAGTTAGAGGGAATCTCAATGGAGTTTTGATTTGTATTTCCCTGATTACTTAGGTATGTTGATCATTTTTTCATATATTGGAAATTTGTATTTCTTCTTTTGAGGAGTGTCATCTATTTTGCCCTTTTATTTATTTATGTATTTATTTTTTAATTTTTTAATTTTTTTATTATACATGACAGTAGAACCCATTTTGATATAATTATATAGCAGGGAATTTATCTTTTTTTCACAATGTAGATTCACATGATTCATATAATCTTACATATACGTAGGGTAATACTGTCTGTCTCAGTCTACTATCTTTCCTTTCCCATCCCATTTTCCTCTACACCATCCATACTTCCTCCATTCTTTTCTAATCCCCCCCATCACCCCTCTCCCCTTCCCCCCATTTTGTATCAGCATCCACTGATCAAAGAAAACATTCAGCTTTTGGTTTTTTGGGCTTGGCTTGTTTCACTTAGCATGATACTCTCCAACTCCACCCATTTAACAGCAAATGCATGGAGCATTTTTATCACTGATATATGTAATTGCATCCAATCTGGGAAGGGCAAGTGTAGATGTGAGGTGATCTTCAGAATTTGATAATGAAGAATCTCTTAAAAAACCAAGAGTGTGGTGTTATGTGGAGTCCCTCAAAGCCTCGCTAAGCATGTTTCTAAGGCATAATTGAAATAAGACCAGATATCTCACAGTGATCAAATGAAGTAAAATATGTTATTGATTGAGTTATTTTGTTTTTTGGTGTATGTTTGTTTGTGTGTTATTTATTGAGTTATTTGGTTTTTTGGTGTTTGGATGTTTGTGTTAAGCTTTTTGAGTTCTTTCATGGCCACTTCTTGTTTTAATTTCCTATTGCTGCTATAAAAACCTACCATAAACTTATTGATTTTAAAACTACCCAAATTTCTTATCTTACAGTTTTTCAGGTCACAAATCTGACATGGATTTCACTGGGTTAGAATCAAGATGCCACTAGTACTGTTTCTTCCTTGGGCTTTCAACTGAATCTATGTCCTCATTTAATTTATTGGAAAAAATTGAGTTCCTTGTGGTTTTAGGACTGAAGTCCCTGTTTCTCTCCTGCCAGCTGAGGGTAGATCCCAGATTGTAAAAGCAGCCCTGACACCTTGGTCTTGAATCCCCATTCTCCACCTAGAGAGCAGCAGTGGCGGCTCAAGTTCCTTTGAACCTCCAGACTCCCTTTTTGCTGGTGCATTTCCTTCTCTAACTCTTTCTCTTCAGCTTCCTCTTTGAAAAAAGCCTGTGTAATTACACTAGGCTCTCCCGAATGATCCAGGAAAATCTCTCTATCTTAAGTTTCATAGCCTCATTCCATCTTCAGGGTCCCTCTTGCCCTGTAATGTAACATATTTACCAGTTCCAGAAATTACCAAGTAGACAACTTTGCAGTGGGAAAGTGTGAGAAATAGGTTATCTTCCCTCCCACCATTCTTTACTGTATTTAATAACGTTGTTTTCCTAGGAAGTCTATGTATAGATTATCCATACTGAATTCCCATTATCCTTAAATAGAGAGTTAATGTGGTTGTTACACAGACAAGAACTTCATGAATTTTGGTATAAATAGCTTTGGTATCTCATTGAGCTAATCTGTTTGATGGATAATTGTTCTACTTCCTTTCTTGGAATGCCTGGGAAAGAAGTCTGAATTAAGTGAAGCAAGTAGAATTCCCCTTGAGTGAGGGTATGGGGAGAGAGGTTAACAAACATAAAGTTACGCCAGCACCATGAGAGAGTTAGATGAGCTCCAGAAGAGAGTTCTGTAGACCCCCAACTCTTTCTCAGGCTCCTTGCAGCTGACATGGCCCAAGCTACAGAAACTTAGTGGAGCTTCTAACAGAGTAGTGGGAGAAGATACTGCAGAACCAGAGAAGAGAGTGGTACTTTCCCCTTCTCTCTCCCCAACCTCACCTGTAGGGACCCACTTTCTTCTTTCATTTTAGTGGCATATTTTGATCATGCTGACTAATGTTTCCCAATTCCTCTTCCCCAATTAACCCCTTTTATTCTTATTTTAGTCCCACAATTCCTGAGTAATTTGCTTTCATGGCATTTGGTTTTTTCCAAATGTAAAGCAGAAATAGAAAATAGATTAGGCAATTCCTCAGACAGCTAAGCATGAAGTTACTATATGAACCAGCAAACCCAAATATCCCAGGTATATTATAAGCTATAACATTCTTTGGCTTGTAAAGGCCATAAAACAGTAGAACACAGTAGTTAATAGCTTGTCATTTGGAGTGCTACTGCCACATCGCTGAAAAAGCTACCAGAAGAGCCTGTTGATGAAGCAAAGTCATGTTCATTGAGTATTGCAGACGGAAGGCAAAGGCAGTTATTTTTAAGATTTGGGGATCAGGATCAAGGCACTTGTTTTAATGCAGAGAGTTGGTTAAGAATTGGAAAAGCATGTGATATTTTAGTTTTGCATTGGCTGGCATAGCAAGGAGGATTTTGAAACAAGTCTTTTGCATAAACAGTCATTTGATGGGAAGGCTTTGCCCAGTTAAGTAGTGGGTCGTCCCAAAAAGGGACTATTTATATTCATGGCAACTAATTTTCCTGAGAATGGAGTGATTTTTTCAAATAGACTGTCAATCAAGAAGTTCTTAAATTTATAAAATTTTTTGTGATGTTATCTTCCTGGTGAAAATTTGTGGAATAGTAAAGCCCTGTTAGAGCAAACAAATTTAGTTTCTTGGGTCCTGTTAAGCTGGGTGGTTGCAGGCTACTTGTTCTGAGGAGGTGGACTGTGACAGAATATTTTAGTGCCTATATTGTCATCGTCTACAGAGTTCTGTGACACCTTGTGGGGCACTGTTTGGTGGCATCACTTCTGACCATATTCAGGGATAACAAATACTTTTGCTTATATGTCATGAGCCATGATGAGAAGTCAAACTTACCTGCTTCTTCTACTGTCCCTTAAATTTCAGAGCCAGCAAAGCACAACCACCGAGCTATGTCATCCTCACCTATCCCTATTGCTTAAGCAAGACAGCTCCATGATTGCTCCCACAAAGCTCTCCTGCTTAAATTACAATGTCTGGGTCCTAAGTGTGGGCTTTGGTCTTAGAGACCATTGTTCTTCCTACCTGGCGTCCACCCTACCCCTGTCCTCTCAGGTAGGCACTGTTTATTCCTAGGAATGTTTTGCTCAGGTTTAACATTTAATGTGTAGCATGTGTACAAATAGCTTATCAAAAGAAATCTCTTAAGAGAATCAGGTGCCCCCTTTCCAAACAAAAAGTCCTAATGAGCCAAGTCCCCCTTCAGCTCCCAAGTCGTACACATTTATAAAAGCTTCCCATTCCTGGAAGCAAGTTCTGGCTGATCTTTTCACAGCTGTGTAGCTAATTTCCCATTGTGAAGGATGAAAGTGGTTTCAGTGAGCTTTTGATGCTAAATTTTACATGCTCCCATTTGCCTGATTGTGATGCCCAGAGAGAAACCTCCATCCCGTCGACAAAATGGGATGAGAGAAAGAGGGGGAATGGAGGGTCCTCCAGCTATACCACTATGTCTTATGCCTCAAAGGTTATTGCACAGCTCTCCAGCCAATAGGTATGTGCTCCTTACAACATCCTCAATAAATACTAGACTATTCACAGGTAGGGGGCGTTTTCAATTGCTGGACTATACCATCTTCCCCAGGATGACAGTGAAAAAGAAATAACAAATTCAGAACAAGGAAGACAGGAAGGATGTGGTGGGGAAATACAAAGAAGTCTGGATGTCTCATAAATACCAAATGTGTTCTTGATTTATTGTGTGCTGATACTGTAAAGGAGTCTTCACAGTGACTGAATAGGGACATGAGGCCTTTATCTTAGCAGGGAACACAATGCTTGCCATTTGAAATCACACTCTGAAAGCAAAGTTTTAACACATTGATGGATATGCACTGGAAAGGTAAGTGGCTTTTGAAATGGCACTGAAATCGTTTATGCTTCAATGAGAAGCTAGCATCAGAGTTGGTAAATAGTCAGTTTCATGATTTGTGTGCATATTTCCCGATAGTTAATTTTTTTCCATTAACGGTATAGATCACCTTGGCTATAAATGCCAGTTGGCAGGATTCAATCAAGAATGCCCCATTACCGTGTCAGGAGTGTGGCGAGAAGGGGTGGAACCATGTTGGCTTCTCTTTCTCATCACTGTTATTGTTACACAAATGAGTGTCATTGCCACTTGAGGTGGCTGTCTATAATGAAAGGAGACGTGAGTGGAAGATTCACTGATGGGATTCCCAGTCATTACCTGACAGCATTGTGGCAAAACGATTGAAGATTTTCTGGCTGTCTTGCAGATTTCCCTGTCAAGGGTCCTATTAAGCATCCGTAGTATTTTGAACATTCTTATAATGGGTTATTCAGGATTTAGGGACTCCTGTTGAAATGCCACATTCTTAAATTTGCTTTTGGAAATATCTGGAGCTACAATGGCTGCTGTCAGTTCTTCAGTGTGAACTTTCCCTCATCACATTCACTTCCTCTGCCTTTATTTTCCTGTCTGAAGGATGGAGAGGTGTTTGTAGCTCAATATTAACATGTGTGTGCTCTTCATTTGTGAAGAGGTGATAGGGCAGCGTATACAACCTTGGGCTTTGGAGGCAGGATGCTTGACATTTACCTCTCAGTGGCTTTACCACTTAATTTGCTTCACTTCTCTGTGCCTCACTTTTTCCCTTCTATAAAATGGAATTAATAATACTGCCTATCCCCCCATAGGATTATTGTAAGAGGTAATTACATAAAAAGTGCTTAGTTCCGCAGCTAGTATAATAAATGTTTGTTAGAATGATGCTTATTATTGTACCTGCTTTCTGGAACCATGCTGTTCCCATTGGTAAAACTTCTCACCACTGTCTCCTTCCTGCAGGATGAGGGTGAGCACTGGTCCCAGCTCCTGCCTTCTGTCCCTACCTCACCATCCTGTTCTACTGCTCACATCTGGAATGTGATAGATTCCAGACCCTCAGGTTGGTCTGCCTCACAGACCAACCTGAGGGTCTGGAATCTATCACATTCATGCTGATATTTTATGATCCTTCCGCCTCAGCCTCCTGAGTTGCTGGGCTTACAGGTGTGTGCCACTGCACCCAGCTGACACTTCTGTATCTTATACACACCAAAAATTGCCACATTCTGCCTCTGATCCAAATCCTGGCTCCTGAACACATTTCAACTTGATTCCAAAGACTAATTTAAAACATTTCTTTCCCTTAACCTCCCTTGCCAAGCTCTACCTCTTCTGTTGTCAGCGTGACTTCTTTAACTACTTCCATGAACTTCTCCCTAGCACTGTAATTTGCAGAGCCTAGCAGAGTGTTCGGCACTAAATCAGTGCTTGAGAATGAAAATGTAGAGTGGTATAAACTTAGATCTCTTCTCTGGCATGAATTTTCTTTTGCCAGAGAACTCTGTACCTGCATTTTAGGGATAAGGATCTTGATTGGAGTTGGAAAAAGCACCTCTGACTTAAAATAAAATAAAAAAATTCCAACAGCAGAGTAGTATCCCCCACCTGGTTCCTTTTCTCTACTCTACTGGTCCCCCTTTGATTTCTATGAGATCTGCCCCACCTTTAGTTTCCTTTTTCCTCTCTAGTTTCTACATATGAGAGAAAACATATGTTCCTTGACTTTTTGAGTTTCACTTATTTCACTTAACATAATGTTATCAAGTTCTATCCGTTTTCCTATAAATGCCATAATTTTATTTGTCCTTATAGCCAAATAAAACTCCATTGTGTATGTATACCACATTTTCTTAATCCATTCATCCACTGATGGACACCTAGGCTGCTGCTTCCATTGTTTGGCTACTGTGAATTGTTCTGCTGTTAACATGGGTATTCATGCATCACTATAGTATGATGACTTTAATTCTGTAGGATAATTACTGAGCTGAGATATTATTTTCATAATAATAAAGGTATCCTCAAGTCTGAGGCCAGAAGTAACTGCATTAGGTAACTTATTTAAGAACAAACCCTCACCAAGTACTTAACTTTTGGGAAATTACTTGCCTGCCTCTCAGTTTCTTTTTGAAATTAATTGTGCTCTGGCTCTTGTGTGCTCTCTCTCCTCCTGTGATCATCACAAACAAAGATCATCATATGTTCCTTTACACGATATGCCTTTTGAAGCCCAATTTGAATATTTTCATGTCTTTTTTCTAGTAATTTTTTATGGGATTGTTGAATTTCCCTCTCTCCCTAGGAAGTCAGAATCTTCCAATTAAAAATCAAAAATCATGCGTAAATAGATTGAGCATACCTTGATCTGAATCAATTTCTAATCTAGATCAAGGGTGCTTTGGTGACTAGTTAAGTCATAAGGTATTTGAGCTTCATTGTGGCTTCATGTTTCTTTCCTCCCTGAAGTGCCAGAAAAGATACTTTTTCAGTGTGAAAAGTGCTGCTCTCCGCCCTGGTGCATGAACTTGGCATCCATGTTTATCTGCTGTGCTGATGCCTCCCTCATAGTCATTTTCCTTTGTTCAGCTTTCTGAACCTCATACTGATAGCACTTTTCATTAACAATGAATTTGCAAGCTTAGTTTTCCCCATGCCAACTGGAGTGAAATCTGGAGAACTACTGATCTGTAGAAAGATCATATGTTTATCTCCATCTTAAGTAGAAGTCTTCCTTTCGAGCAGTGGGCTTCTGTTTTGTTAGCTCCTGTGCTATGTGGAAGGTAGAAACTGGGTAACTGTTCACTCTATTAAAAAATTTCTGTTGGCCAATGCATCAAGAAGACATTTGTTTTTCAGCAGAGAGATGAATGGGGCATTTTGAAAAGGAAGGGAGGAAAGAACACATGGGACTTAAACACTAAATATCTTTGCTAGTGCTCTTCTTTTTGCAAAGAGGATTAGATGCCAAATATTTAATAACCAGTAAGGTCTGGGGACCAATTAGTGAATACAGTCACCAGCTCTTTCTGGCATAGGGTCCTGAAAGTCCCCCAGTGAATTAACCTGTAAGTTGCTGGAGCACAGGCAGACTTCAGGCACTCCAGAGGAAATGTGGGGATGGGGGAACAGGGGTCTCTGGAGGCAGGAGGGAGAGTCCTACTCAGTAGACAGTGTGAAGGCATTTTAGTCCTGGCAACTAACAAGGCCATTGCTCTGTATATGACTAGCAATTAGTCCTGTGTCTGCCTGGTTCCACCAGGCATGGAGTCTCCTACACGCTTTGAAGGGGCAGCTCTTATTGCACTCACTCTGTGAAACCTCCCTTACTTCCCAACTGGCCCCTACTCAGTGTCCCCAGAGCATTGCAAATGTGCCTTTTGGCACTCAAAAGCATCTGCTAAGGACTGGAACCCAGCACAGAGGCAGAATGTACAGCCTTTGGAGTCCAGCAAACCGCTCTGGACCTTAGTGTACCCAAGTATAAGGTGGGAACATCAACACTGTCTTAGTCCCCAAGTTTCCCAAAGCAGATTCTGAGACCAGGATATGACAGATGATCCCAGCAAACATGTAAGAAGTGAGAAGAAGTGAGAACTCATAATAATGAACATTTTTAATCAGCAAACATGTAAGAGTGAGAAGAAAGAGAAAAAGACCAATGGAGCTGTGTTTAGGAACAAGCTGGCACTTTGGGCACCAGGAGCCAAGTCCTGCTGGGGACTCAGGATGTCCAGAGCTGTCTCATAACTGTGGCAAGAAACTGGGGGACTGATCTACAACCCTCATGCCTCAGTGCTTGCGGGTCGCTCCTTGGCCATTATCTCCTCAGCACTGGTACCTAACATGGCCAGAGAACACCATAAGCAGCCAGTCAAGTGCCATGTTAGCATGTATATTGGGGAACATGCCAACATGTACAGAATGTGCCTGCCAGGCAGTCACCAAAGTGGGCCAAGGAGATATGAACGGGGCATGGACAACACCTGCTACACATACCTACCTCCAGAGATCCATGATGACGTGCAAAAGAGCTAGTTAGTGTTTAACTCACAGGGCCTTCTGAAGGCATGTGAACTCATAATAAGTAACATTTTTAATCACCTACTGTATGCCAGCTCTTTTGCTACCTGCTAATTCATTTAACCCTCACAGCTTACTTATTAGTAGATGCTATTTACATTCTCATTTTACTGATGTGGAACATAATGTCCCCAGTAGTTCAATTGGTGATGCTTTATAGAAAATAAGTAGGAATTTTAATGAGCCCATATACTCTGCTTCTAGAGCCCACATACATAACCACTCTGTACATTGCCTTTCTACAATTGAAGGAGAAAAAGTTGGGTAAAAAGATGTTTATATTCACATAAATATTTTCACCTTGTCACTGGGGCAACGTAGGTGACCCAGGAACAGACCTTAGAAACAACGACTTGACATTTTTCTTAACTTAGACCCTACCCCATCATGTGCAGTGCACAATGGTTACTGTGTTTCTCAGAATCAGGTGCAATCATCAGTCAAGTGCAGTGACTAGAGGTCTCCTGTGTGTAGAGAGAGCTTTGTTCTCAGAGCTATTGGGGGTCACAGAGGAAGTGGAGGAGACAGTTCCATCCATCACAGAGTTCAACTAGGCAGTGCAGATGCTCAGAATCACCTACCAAATTGGCATAAATTAGAACCATGCATGCCTAATTCAGCCAGGCCCCTCCAGGTTGGCTTCTTCCTCCTCTCCTCTCATATGCTTTCCAGGTTCTAGCTGGTGGAAAGGCAGATTTAGAGCAATACTGTAGGAAAGAGAAGTCACAAGGGGAGTGGTGTACAGGAACACGAAGGACCATTCTCCCCTCTGATGGAAGGGTAAATGGGTTATGTCTAAACAAACCTCAAAAGCAATTAGAATAAATGAATAGAAGGAAGACTAGTAGGGTAGAAGGGGTGGGGGGAATCAAGGGGGGGGGGAGAAGGAAGGGAAAAGGGATGAAATTGGGGAAGGAAATTGACCAAATTATATTAGGTGTGTGTGTGTGTGTGTATATATATATATATATATATATATATATATATATATACCACATTCCAATTTTATATACAACTGTAAGGCATCAATTAATTTAAAAAAAAAAAAGAAATGGAAGACCAATAGAGAAGAGGAAGAGGAATCAGGGGAGGGAGGAGAGGAGGTAAAGAGGAAACACTGGGGATTGAAATGGAGCAAAGTATATTGTATGTATTTATGAAATCATCAAAATAAACTGCATTATTACATATAATTTTAATGCACTAATAAAAGCACAGTTGAAATAAAATTGAGACTTTTGAGTTCAGAGCTGTGTTCATAAGGGCTTAACCACATTTACCTTTAAAGTATGAAATTGCCCCATAACATTCTCCTAACTGATGTGTTATAAGTTTAAATAAAAAGGAAACAAGTGAAACAGTAGTCCATGGATACCACTTATCTTTCCTTGCTTTCTCTTTTTTTAGTATATTTTTTGTTGATAGACCTTTATTTTATTCACTTATTTATATGTGGTAGCTGAGAATAAAACCCCGTGCCTCACACATGCTAGGCAAATGCTCTCCTACTGAGCCACAATTCCAGTCCATTCTTGCTTTCTCCTGGTGAGTTTTCTTTGTGAGTTGCAGAGTTACTGCTATTTTTGTAAGTAGAGGTTAGAGCTGGGAGTTTAGGACTTGTTGTATGTTTGCATCACTAGGATGCATGTTGAAAGGGAGATTACCAAAGCCTACCAACAATAAAAGTCTGATTCAGTTGAAACAGTATTGTTCAGGGCCAGAGATAATTCTGATGAAGTTGAGTTGCAGACCTTACTGGCCCACAGTCTGTATTTACCAAGGAACCCAGAATTGACTACATAATGCTAATACAATGCTCAAATAAGCACTTACCCATGGAAATATAAAGATCACAAGAAAGGAGACACTCTTAGAAATGAGAGTACATTAGAGCCCAGCATGGTTGCCTATAGGAAAGCACCATGCCAACAAGGGCAAGGCTCTTGGCCTATAGAATGACACCATAAATCAGGAATCTTTGCACATCAGTCTTCATACTTTCTAAAGCAAATTCAAATATATCTTTTAATTTGATGCAAATAGTATGCAGCAAGTAACATAAACTTGGAGTTAAATTTTTCATATTTGTTAATGAATGGCTAACAGGCCTTTAAGCAAATCATGTGGCTCTGCTAGACCTCAGTTTTCTCAGTTGAGCAAACAGGAATGGTACTTGGCTAGCAGGGTTACTTTAAGGATAATGATCATTTTGTCACTATGTGTGGCTGAGTCACCAGTATACTTTGGAATGATTTGGTGGGAGGAACCCATCTCAGGAAAGGAAAAGGACTCATGTCTGTTAATGTAGATATTGAATATGCATGATGCCCTGCAGGGTTCTCGGGGAATCCCAATGAATACCTAAGTTCCAGAGTTTCTCAGTGTAGCCCTTGGCCATACTGTGAGCTTCAGAAAGCATGGGAGATATGAATGCATTCCAGAGGTCAAAGCATTTTGCTAATGAGGAATTAGTGTTTCACAGCATGGTATTCATGGCATGTAGCTAACTTAGCTACAAACTCTTTAAGTTTGATTAAATGTGTCCCAGTTCCATGTATGTCCTCACTCTGCTCTGGACAAAGAATCTGTCTTCCACTTCATTTCTTCCAAGGAAACTCCCATGACCTGAAGAAATGCAGCTCCCTTACTTTAGCTGCAATAGGGAGGAAAAGTTAGTCTGTGGGTAACTGGTTCCATTTAGCTGCCAGCAGTTTAACTCTGTCCTGGGAAAGTGAGAAAGGTAAATAACATGTCAGGATGTGAGTTGAGTCCTGAAGGGAGACAATGACTCATGGGACCAACGTGTGCACATAGTGGGTCATGGGGCACTTCTTGATCTGGGAGAGAGCCAGTGGTTTGAGAGGCTGGAGGAGATGCTGCAAATGGGTCAACTCTGGAATGCAGTGTGAACAGTCAGCTTACCTTAGGGTGGCTGAATCCCCTGCTGGGGGCAAGTTGACCTAGGAATAGAGGCTTCCATGGAGGAATATGATGTGAGGAAAGTGGGGGAATGAGGAGGGTAAGCAAGCAGCTTTCAGAAATGTTCTGGGAAAAGGTTAAGGATGTGGTTCCTTTGATTCTGAGAATCCATATGTTGTATCATTTCATGAGTGGTTGTTTTAGTTGTCGATGCACCTTTATTTGTTTATAGGCAGTGCTGAAAATCGAACCCAGTTCCTCACACATGCCAGGCAAAGCATTCTACCACTGAGCCACAACCCCAGTCCCCTGGTGAGTTAAATAAGTAACATTAAAGGAATCACACATTCCTTGGAGAGAGAATGGAAAGAACACACCTTTGCTTTATACTTCTTATATCAGTCTTTGTATGTGGAAGTTACTTACATCATCGCATTCAGTACTCCTGGCAGCCTTACAGAGTAGGCTGAATTCTCTTTGCAGCATATCCACTTATCCAACCAATATTTATCTAATGCCTGTGGGTGCAAGGAGAATTGTGAACACTGAGGTACTACTTTGAACAAGAAGGTTTTTCCTGATATGGAGGATAACATGAGTGAAATAAATCAGTAAGTAAATAAATAGATAACATAGGTGCTGTGAGGAAAATAAAATGGGGTGACATGATACCGGCAACACTTTGGATCAGAAAGCAAGGGTTACTTGTGGGCATGATGGTCGAGCAACATGCCAGGGATGAGAAGTCAAGAGTACCACTCTGAGTACAAATGGAATTTGTAGAAAAAAAGCATCAGAGACAAAGAAGCATTGACAAGGGAGGACCCTGGTGTGTTCTAGGAACTAAGGGGAGCCACTGTGGTGGTAGAAGCTGAATGATCATCCTTTTAGAATAGGTAGGCAATGACCAGTGGGAGAAATTTGGATTTTCTTCAAAGAGCAATGGAAGGCCACGTCAAGATTTTGAAATGGAATAGAACCAAAGTAGCACCATTTTGTTCTGACCTGACTCCATTGTATGCTTGCTTGTGTTTTCTTTTCAGCCTCCTGACAGCTGTATCTAGGTTGACAGTACAGTAGGACCTTCCCACGTCCCTGACTATGGTCCTGATATATAACAAAATGACTCTAAGATGTATAATCAAAACAATTCTCTCATGTAATCAAAATATCTGTCTCAACAGGTCATTATGACCTACATGTGTCTCAATTGTTCTTGTGGTTTTTGCCTTTATAAACTCTGTACTTCCAAAATTCAGGTGCTGGTAGTTCTTTGAGGTGTTAGCCTGCTCCCAGCCACCACTTGCCTGCATGCTCATTAAAGAACCCTTTTTTGCTCTTCAGTTTGGCTCAGTATGCATGAGGGTTTGTCATTCTCATGCACTCCGTAACAATTTTAATTATGGACATGATATTATCCAAGCCATAGCTATGATTTTAGAACTGAAGTTGAGTTGTAGAATGTGAGAGAAACAGAAGGAAAGGCATTTAGGCTAGTTTTATTATTCCAGGTAAGAGGAGTTGGGGCTTATAAAGTATTTGATTTGGAAATCTTAAAGACTAGAGGTATCTTTTAAAATTCTGAATTTATTTGTATGGATACATGATATGGATATAGATATCTATATGTATGCGTATATATGTTAGTCAGTTTTCCATCACTATGACAAAATACCTGAGGCAATGAACTGAATAAAGGAAAAAGTTTATTTTGGCTCATGGTTTCACAAGTTTCAGCCCATGTTTGCTTTGCCCTGTTGCTTTGGGCCAGTCATGGCAAAGTACGTCATAGTAGTAACACAACATTAGAGCAGGCCTATTGCCTCCTGGGAACTGGGAAGAAGAGGGAGAGGACAAGCCAGGGTTTCCCTATCCCCTTTAGATACACGTAAAAATGACCTAACTTCTTCCATCTAGGCCCCACCTTCTTTTTCTTTCCACTTTAAAATTTTTAAAAAATTTTTTTATTTGATCTAATTGGTTATACATGACAGAATGCATATTGACAGATTGTACACAAATGGAGAATAACTTCTCATTCCTCTGTACATGGTTCTGAGTCACACCAGTCATGTAATCATACATGTATATAGAGCAGTAATATCTGTCACATTCTACCATCCTTCCCATCCCCATCACCCCACTCCTCCCCTTTGGACGATCTGAAGTTCCTTCATTCTTCATTGCTCCCCCACCCCCAATATAGATCTCTGCTTATCAGAGAAAACATTCCACCTTTGGTTTTTGGCAATTGGCTTATTTCACTTAGCATGATATTCTCTAGTTCCACCCATTTACCTGAAAATGCCATCATTTCATTCTTCTTTAAGGCTGAGTAATATTCCACATTGTGTATATGTACCACATTTTCTTTATCCATTCATCTGTTGAAGGGCATCTAGGTTGGTCCCATAGTTTAGCTATTGTGAATTGGCTATGAATATTGATGTGGCTGCATTACCGTAGCATGCTGATTTTAAGTCCTTTGAGCATACTCTGAGGAGTGGGATAGCTAGGTCAAATGGTGGTTCCATTGCAGGTTCTCTGAGGAATCTCCATACTGCTTTCCATAGTGGTTTCACCAATTTGCAGTCCCACCAGCAATGTATGAGTGCACCTTTTTCCCCACATCCTCGCCAACACTTACTATTGCTTGTAATCATGATAATTACTATTCTGACTGGAGTGAGATGAAATCTTAGAGTAGTTTTCATTTGAATTTCTCTAATTACAAGAGATGATGAACATTTTTTCATGTTTGTTGATCAACTGTATTTTTTCTGTGAAGTATATGTTTTTGGCACCTTTGTCTAGTATGAGATAACCATATTTATGTGGGTTTGTGTCTTCTATTTTGTACCTTTGGTCTACATGTCTGTTTTGGTGCCAATACTGTCCTGTTTTTTGCTACTATTGCTCTGTAGTATAGTTTAAGTCTGGTATTGTGATGCCTCCTGCTTCACTCTTCCTGCTCAGGATTGATTTGGCTATTCTGAGTCTCTTATTTTTCCAAATGAATTTCATGAATGCTTTTTCTATTTCTGTGAAAAATGCCATTGGGATTTTAATAGAAATTGCATTAGATCTCTGTATAATACTTTTGTTAGTGTGTCCATTTTGACAACATTATTTCCGCATGTCCAAGAGCATGGGGGGTCTTCCCATTTTCTAAGGTCTTCTTCAATTTCTTTAAGTTCTGTAGTTTTCATTGTAGAGGTCTTTCACCTCTTTTGTTAGATTGATTCCCAAGTGTTTGGTTTTTGTTGAGACTCTTTGTGTGTGTGTGGTTTGGGGGGATTGAACCCAAGGCCCTGTGCATGCCAGGCAAGTGCTTCATCTCTGTGCAACATCCCCAGCCCCTGACATACAGGCTGACATCTTGAATGTAACCATAGAAGAGAAATTGTAAATAGGGGACCCACTTAAGTTGTGTCCAGATTTCTAATTCACAGAAATTAAGAGAACACAAATACTTCTGTAAGTCATTAAGGGTTGGGGTAATTTGTTACTCAGCAGTAGATAGCTAACACACTGCATTTTCCCAGGCCTTAATATTTTAAAATAATTTTTAATGCATTCACTGTCCTGAGAGAAGTTATCAGTGAAATGTTCCTTAATGAGTTTCTCAGTTCATCTACAAGGGTGCCCTGGGTTATCAATTAAATACATCTAATTGGAGAAATATGTAGTAGGTACAGAATGAGGGACTTCAGTTCTAAGGCCATTAGTCCCTAAGTTTGTAGGTGTTACGTCTGTTCAAGAGAGAGTCTTTTAATTTGTACATACCTTTTCCTATTTGAACAATTTGTAAAAATAATTTCTGGAAATTTAAACATGGGAGGTTTAAATTTTAACTCAAAGGCAAGATAAACATGAAATTATCCTTGTGTACATCAACAAGGCTGTGAACCTAAATAGAAGAAGATATATTCCATATATATTCCATATCAAAATAGATTCTATTGTCATGTAACTAAAATGAATTTAAAAAAAAAGAAAAGAGAAAGAAACCTTCCCAAAGTATCAGAAAATAGCTCAGCAAGTCCAGGAATTGCTGGCTATTTAAATTCCCAGGTAGTGGTGCCTCTTTCCCAAGAGAATCTTTCGTGCTTTTTCAGAGATTATAGAATAATTTTCTTTAGCAGTCATTTCTCACTGCTAGTCTCCTGTCACAATGCCAAGAGATTCTTTGGTGCTACCAAGGTTAATGGTGCAGGTCATTAACTCATGCATGCAAATCTGTACACATGTAAGAGAAACTGAAAAATGGAAGCACTTAAGTATTTGTGTTTCTGTAGCGATTCAAGAGGGGTTGGTAGAAGCTGTAACTTGAGGTGCCTTTAATATGTTAAGACATAAGTGAACATGTAAGTAAGTGCACATGCATAAACAGATGTGACATTCGATCAGATTCTCCAGAGAGAGGGTCTGAGTCTTCTAGAATTTAAATTACACTTAAAGTTTTGAAGAGTCAAACAGCATGGCAAGAATCTAGATTTTCAGTATTGCTTCTGGAACTGATTGATCTAAGAATGTGTTTCTTCTTCTTCTTTTTTTTTTTTTTTTTTTGTCTAAGAGTAAGGAAGCACAAATAGAACATCTTGCAATTTTTCAGAAGCCTATATTTATTTGATGACTTTTATTTTGGGAGGCCCCACCACCAATATCATTTGAATTTAAGTATTGATTTTCAAACAGTGGTGATGGTATTGGTGGAGATGATAATGGTGAGAAAATGTAAGAATACATTTGTTTTCATGTCCTTGGCAGAGTAAGAAGTTGGTTGTCTTTATTTCAGACTCTGCTCCCTGCCATTTGTTTTTTGTTGTTGTTGTTGTTGTTGTTGTTGTTTGTAACTTATTGATTCATTGAACACAAATGGAGTATAGCTATTGTTTCTCTGATTGTACACAAAGTAGAGTCACACCATCTGTGCATTCATCCATGTATACAGGGCAATGGTGTCTGTCACACATTCTGTTATTATTCTTACCTCCCCCTCCCTGACCCCACTCCTCCCTTCCCTCTATACTATCTATCCTTCCTCCATTCTTGCCACCCTTCCCCCCTCATTATGCATCATCATTCATTTATCAGAGAGACCATTCAGCCTTTGGATTTTTGGGACTGGCTGATCTCACTTAGCATAACAGTCTCCAACATCATCATTTACCTACAAATGCCATAATTTTATTCTTCTTTATGGCTGAATAATATTCTATTGTGTATATATACCACAGTTTCTTTATCCATTCATCTATTGAAGGGCATCTAGGTTGGTTCCACAATCTAGCCATTTGTGATTTTCTGTATTCTTGAAACCAATGATCTAGAAAAGTCTTTAGGTTTTCTTTGGGCATGGTGGAAAATGGAATTAGAGTGTGTATCAGGTAACACCTTCTCCCATAGCTGGTGACAGCACCAGATACCACCAACTCCAAAACATCTTAACTAGTAATAACCAATGGTTCACCTTACTGCTTGTCCTGTACATGTATTGCTTCAGGAACTTTTCTTGCCCAAACTCAGAAAACAACACTCCAGGAAGGAGTGACCAGTACAGTCCTCACAGTCTTAAAGTGTCTGTGCGTGGATGTGCATATTAAAAACTCACTTGAAAGTGGTGAGTGAAGAAGAACACTCACAACACGGACCAAACCTACCCACACATACACACTGGAAGAAAAGCTTTTTCCATTCTTTTGTGTTTGTTTTAAGATACTGGTTGTGAATTAGTCCCTGTTATCCCCTTCCTCCCTTCCCTTTTCCTCCCAGCTATTATGAGTCACTTCACATAACCCGACTTAGTATCCATAACCACCCTGTAATGGTCCTGATGTTATTGTTATTTTACAAAGAAAGTTGGGAGAACTATTTAAACCATATGCTAACACTTACCAGCTAATATGAATCAGAGTCGGGAGCTGAGCCAGATCTGTCAGTTTCCAAATGCTGGCCCTCCCCATCCTGCTGTGTAAAGTCATAGCAATCATGATGCCTGTCTCTAAGTTTGATGCTTCAGGTGACAAGGTAGCTTGCTGTGTCTTGTTCCTGTGATTGAGCCAGATTCTTTAGGTAGACTGCAGAGGTGCATAGGAGACCAACCGAGATTTTGTGTCTAATATTGCCTATAGTATATAATAAATAGTTATATATTAGACACATTATGAATATACGCTCTTCACATCTTAGACTTAACTCCACTTAAAAATAAAGTTGTTGCACACAATATGTAGACTTTAGAACTAAATATAGACTGCACCTATGAGCACATTATGAATATTTAAAATTTAAAGTTAATTCATATTATATACTCCATTAAATGCACACACTATACTAATAATTGTGAAAATAAAATAATTGTGCTGAAATCCACCTCAAAGATTCTCAATTTTGCTGGGCACAGTGACACATACCTGTAATCCCATTGGCTTGGGAGGCTGAAGCAGGATTGTGAGTTCAAAGCCAACCTCAGCAAAAGTGAGACACTAAGCAACTCAAACCCTGTCTTTAAATAAAATACAAAATAGGGCTAGGGATGTGGTTCAGTGGTTGAGTGCCCCTGGGTTCAATCCCTGGTACTCCACCCCGCAAAAAAAAAAATCCCAATTGTAACAGAAAAAGATACCCATTTACCAACAACAATGTAAGCAAGTTCATGTAACTAGTAAACACAGTTTGAAGTTCTGTATATGGGGATTAAACAAAAAAAAATGTAATTTTTAAAAATTCATTGTCTTCTTTGAGCCATTTCCTTTCCCAAATTTTACCTTTGGGATCATGCTGATATTTTACACTTAAACCTCACTTTAAAAAAATGATAAGCACAAAAATATACAGGCTTTAGGGGAAAGTATAGATTATACACCAGAATCTGAAACCTCTGGAAGTTGATAAAATACTTAAAGAGTCATAGAAGATTCTCTCTCTTTATACCTCCCAAAGGGCATTGTACTTACATGGGTAGAGCAACTTTTTTTTTTTTTTTGGAACCAGGGATTGAACCCAGGGGCACTCCACCACTGAGCCACATCCCCAGCCCTATTTTGTATTTTATTTAGAGACAGGGTCTCAATGAGGTGCTTAGCACCTCGCTTTTGCTGAGGCTGGCTTTGAACTCTCAATCCTCCTGCCTCAGCCTCCCAAGTGCTGGGATTACAGGCATGCGCCACCACGCCCGGCTGAGCAACTTCTTGAATTCACCTAAATGTGGCCTGCACTTAGATATTGTCTACGTGATCCTGCCTAACTAGAAAAATGGCTTATTGAAATCAGACCTAAAAAGTCAAGGGTCAAATGGTTTCTTTCATATGTGGAAGCTAGAGAAATGGTATCCCTATGATAGTAGAAGAGAGAGCAATGGAGTAGAGAAAGGGAATTGAGGGGGAGGTGGGAAGGACAGGAAAAGGAGAAAACAGTAGAACAAATCTGACCAAACCTTTCTATATGTACCTATATTAATATGCCACAGTGAATTCACCTTTATGTATATCCATAATCCACTCATTTAAATATGAACTGCAAACAGAAGAAAGATCAGTAGAGTAGAGCAAAGGGAATGGGGAGAGAGGAGGAAAAGGGGAAGTACTGGGGACAGAATTGGAGCAAATTGAATTTCATACTTGTATTCTCATGTCAAAATGAATCCCAAATACTATGTATAACTACAATGAACTAATAACAAATGGCTTGTTGAGGGAATGGTTAGATCTAAGCTTGAGCCTAAGATGTTGAACTAACATTTGTTGCTACGGTCTGATTATTGTGTTTAGGGTAAAGGAAAAATGGTATTCCCTTTAAAGCTTCACGTGAAAAATAGTTTAAAAAGTGCTAGTAATCATTTTTAAAGTCGAGTGTTTTTTACACAGGGATCCCTTAAACTCTCTCTTTTGTATTTTTGGAAAAGTCCCATTTAAAAATTCTTTTTGTTAAATCACAATGCTACACATGGTTCTTACACACAGAGTAGGACTCACTTATGTTCCTGTTAGCCATGTGAAGTAGGGATAGGTGTTTCAGAAGTGAATTCAGCAGTGTTTTAGAGGCCATGAAGATGATCACAGACTTATAACCCTATGGCCTTCTGGGGCATACATAAGCAGAGCCCCACATACATAACCCCACCTCCACACTCCTTGAAGTTTAAGGTAAAGAAATAATCTAGAGCAAAACCAAAAAAGTATTAGTATCTAAAATATTAAAAATAAGAAAGCAATTAAACCATCACATTCTAAAAATAAAATAATGTTTTACTTGATCCATGCTTCTTTGATGGTTTGTAATATAATTATGTCAACAAGCAGGAAGATTTCTGTGATATAATGTAAAAACTGGCTCATAGTGCTCTAAGCTTCATGAGAAGAAAGCCTGTCTACTTTTGATTTTCATTATTTTCCCAAGTCAAGAAAAAATTAGTTTATATTTGGTGTTCAAGTCAAATGTATCAAATGACTGAGTTAATAATTTTATAACATAACACATGCAGATGGACAAGAAGAAAAGAGACAAGAATGAAGAGACAGTTTGCTACGTTGTTGGAATTCTGAATGGGCAGATTATTTTGTATGTTTTGATTTACTCTTTTATAGTTGTTTGTGCAATACAATATGAAAGAAAATTATGTGATTATATAATAGCAAGAATAATAGAACTTTGGTCCAAAAGCTAGAATTTCTCTGAATTCTAATTTATATAAAACAAAACATAATGTTTATTCTGTATGACCTTGCCACCCCACCCCCAAGAAGGATGAGTAGGACTGACCTAGCTCTCCTTGACAAGAGCTGTGATCAGATTCTGTGAGAGCGTGCTTCCAATCACCAGGAAAAGGGGTGAAGAGGGGAGCTGGATTTGAACACCAGCTCCTCTACAGAAGAGCCATCTCACCTTGGGCAAGTCATTTTCTCTTCCTTGGATTGTTTTCTTCATTTGAAAAGGAGCGACAATAGTAAGGATTAAATAAGGTTGAGCATGGAAACACCAACTACAGTGCTTAGCATGGGTAAATACCTAGGCAACACTTGAATGACAGGCAGCTTTTTCACAGATTCTACTGTAAGGGAAAGGACCCATTTCCAAAATTCTCTTGAGTGTACCTCATCTACCTGGCAAGGAGTCTGGCATCAAAACAGTGAAAGTGAGATCCTAGAATTTTTCTTCCTTAGCTTCTTGATATAATGGATCACCTTCTTCCATTTTCTAATGTTGAACCAGCCTTGCATACCTGGTATGTAATTCTTTTTTGTGCAAGTTGGATTTTGTTTACTAACATTTCTGAGGATATTTTTTGTTTTAATACAAACCTAAGTATTAGGTTATCCATGGACTCATATTCTATGTTGAGGCTTTTGAATCCAAGTTAATGAGAGATATTTGTGGTTATCACTGTAATGCACTATCTTTGCTCAGTTTGAGTACCAGAGAAATACTGGCTTTATAAAATTAATTTGGAAGTGTTTCTTCCTCTTTTTCCTGAAATAGAGTAAAATTGGTATTCTCGTTCACATGGTTGACAGAATTATCCCATGCAACCATCTGGGCCCAAACTTCTTTTAAGAGTTTTAAAATTTCAAATTCAATCACAATAACGGTATTCAGGTTGTCACTTTGTCTTGATGAAGTTTAGTCAGACTGCTGTTTTTTAGAAGTTGTTCTATAAGTTGCTGAATTTAGAAAAAGTGCTTGGTTGTGTGCATTTACATCTATAATGACCAAAGGAGCTATAGTATTTTATCTTATATAATTTACAATTTTGGTGATTTATATTTTGTTTTTAATAATTTTGCTAAAAATTTATCAGTTTTGCTCATTTTTTTCTTGTGTCAACTTCTTATTTTGTTGAGTTTTCTCTGTAGATTATTTTTAGTTTTTTTTAATTTTCGACATCGTTACTTCCATTCTTCTGCTTCCTTTGGGTTCATTCTTCTTTTTCTAGTGTCTTGAGGTACAAACTTGGCATACTATTTTTGAGAGCTTTCTACATATTTAATGTAAGCATTTATTGCTATAAATTTTACTCTCAGCTGTGCCTTCTCTGTATCCCACACATTTTAGTACATCCTGTTTGTTTTCATTCACTTCTGTGGTATTTTACAAATCTTCCTGTGTTCTCTTTAACTCATAAATCATTTAGAAGTGTGCTGCTCAGTTTCTGTATATTTAGAGTTTTCCTGTTGTCTTTCTGTTATTGATTTCTTATTTGTTTCTGTTAATGTTCAGGAGGACTCTATATGATTTTAGTTTTATTAAATTTGTCATGATTTGTTGATAGAGGTGAATATTTTCTATCTTGGTAAATGTTTTAGAGGTACTTAAAAAGTGTACATTTTCCTACGATGAAATAGGGCTTTCTACATATGTCACTTAGATCTTCTAAATCCTTACTAATTTTCCATCTCATCATTTAACCGGCATCCAAGTAAAGAGAGTGTAAGTCTTTAGCTATTACTGTGAATTTCTATTACACTTCTCAGCAATATCAGTTTTTTTGTTTCATGTATTTTGAGGCTCTATGTTTTTGTGAGTACACATTTAAGATCATTGTGTCTTTCTGGTGGATTGATCCTGATTTTTTTCTCCTTGTAACATTTTTCTTTGTAGTAATAGTCTTTGCTCTGAAGTCTACATTATCAGACACTAATATAATCATACCCTCTCCCTTTTAAGTTAATGCGTGCATGGTATATCTTTTCCCATCCTTTTAATTTTCAATCTACCTATGTACTTGAATTTGAAATTAGTTTCTTTAAAAAAGTATATAGCTGGTTCAATTTTTTAAAAATCTACTCTGCTAATCTCTGCCTTTTAATTGAAATATTTAGACCATTTATATTTGGGGCAGTTGAGTATCAGTGCTTCATTCTTTCACTTTATTACTGGTTTTGTTTTCTTTGGTAATGCCTCATCTGTTTCTCTTTTATGTTTTCCTTGGGTCACTTGAATATTTTTTAGGATTCCATCTTGATTTGTAGTATTGTTGAGTGCATATCTGTATAGTTTTCATAGTGGTTGTTCTTTGTAGTATAATATGTGTACATGACCTGTTAACAGTGCTGGAATCAATATTTTATCACATTGCTTCTAGTTAAAGCTTCCCCACCTTTTAATATTGTTATCTAGGATATCATACAGTGTTATAATTTTTGTGTCAGTCATAAAATTTAATTTATGAAAATGATAATCATACACTATTTTTGCTTTTACACTGAGGGTAGTTTCACAGTTGGCAATTATTCTTTAAGCCCTTGACTTTCTGGCCTTCATGATTTAAATAGAAATTTGTCATATGAATTGCTATTCCACTCTATTTGTTAAATCATTTTTCTCTGGCTCCTCTGAAGATTTACTTTTTATATTTTGTTTCCAGAAGTTTAATTTTGCTATACACTTCTTTGGGTTTATTCACTGGGGGTTAGTTCTGATTCTTGAAATCAATAGGTCTTTTATCAGATTGGGGAAGTATTCAGTCATTAGTATTTTTTAATTAATTAATTTTTTTGCAATGCTGAGGATCAAACCCAGTGTTTCACACATGCTAGGCAAGTTGCTCTTCTACTGAGCCACAACCCCAACCCCTAGCCATTATTATTATATTTTAATACCCTTTAAACTCATTCTTTTCCCTCTTTCTAGCACTCTGATAATACAAATATTGCTTCTTTTGCTATTATCACTTACATGACTGTGACTAGAGCTCTGTATATTTTTTTCAGTCTATTTTCTATCATTCAAATTAGATAAAAAATGCTAATGTGTTATTAAATTTACTGATTATATCCTGTCATCTCTAGTTTTCTCTTGAACCCATCCAGTATTTTTTATCACTGTGATTGTAGTTTTAAGTTCTATAATTTTCATTAGGTTCTCTTTTTTTAACATTTTCCTTGATGAGAATTTTTATAGGATTTGTTTTGTTATTTTTTTATTCTAATTAGTCATATATGACAACAGAATGCATTTTGACACATTGTACACAAATGGAGCATCACTTCTCATTCCTCTGACTGTACATGGTGCTGAGTCACACTGGTCGTGTAATCATACATGTATATAGGGCAATGATGTCTGTCACATTCTACCATCCTTCCTGTCCCCACCACACCATCCCTTCCCCGACTCCCCTCTGCACAATCCAAAATTCCTTCATTCTTCCCTACTCCCCACCCCCAATATGGATCAGCATCTGCTTATCAGAGAAAAGATTCCACCTTTGGTTTTTGGCAGTTGGCTTATTTCACTTAGCATGATATTCTCTAGTTCCATCCATTAACCTGCAAATGCCATCATTTCAATCTTTAAGGCTGAGTAATATTCCATATTGTGTATATGTTCCACAATTTCTTTATCCATTCATCTGTTGAAGGGCATCTAGGTTGGTTCATAAGTTTAGCTATTGTGATTTGAACATTGATGGGGCTGCATCACTGGAGTATGCTGATTTGAAGTCCTTTGAGTATATTCTGAGGAGTGGGATAGCTGGGTCAAATGGTGGTTCCATTTCATGTTCTCTGAGGAATCTCCATACTACTTTCCATAGTGGTTGCACCAATCTGCAGTCCCACCAGCAATGTATGAGTGTACCTTTTTCCCCACATCCACCAATGCTTACTATTGCCTGTATTCATGATAATTACCATTCTGACTGGAGTGTGATGAAATCTTAGTTTTCATTTGCATTTCTCTAATTATAAGAGATAATGAACATTCTTTCATGTTTGCTGATCAGTTGTATTTATTATTCTGTGAAATGTCTGTTCAGTTCTTTAGCCCACTTATTGATTGGGTTATTTGGTTGTTTTTTTGGGGGGGGGTTTTGGTGTTAAGATTTTTGAGTTTTTTATATATATTAGAGACTAGTGCTCTGAGGTACATGTGGTAAAGTTTTTCTCTCATTCTGTAGGCTCTCTCTTCACTTTATTGATTGTTTCCTTTGCTGAGAAGAAGCTTTTAAGTTTGAATTCATCCTTTATGGGATTTTTAAATTCCTGTGTTTCAAGGGAATCCATAATTGATTATGGAATCATTTCTATGATGGTTGCTCTAACATATTTGTCAAATAAATCCAACATGTGATTCATCTCAACATTGGCATCATTTGATTGCCTTTTCTCCTTCTGGTTGTGATTTAATTGGTTCTTAATGTGACAGGTAATTTTCACTTGAATCTAAGAAATTTTGTTTATGGAGTTAGAGGACACTGGGTCCCATATGAGTCTTTTATTTTAGTGGCAAGTAGTCACTGTTTAAGTTTGGCATGTAGGTGTTGGCCCACTTTATGGAATGCCATGCAATGGCATTTTAATTTTAAGAGTCTTTGGAGTATTGTTTTCATTGATTTCATTTGTCAGTTGCTGCTTTGTCTCCCCTTGGTCTTTGATGGTGCTATTAGAGGAGGCTGAAGGACATTTTCCCATACTAACCTACCAGGTATCTTGATGGAAGAGGGCTGTGATGAGATTGTCCTTTTGCTCCTCCATCCACAGTTTATCTTAATGGAGGATCAAGAAAGTAGGAAAATCTTGGGTCTGCAGAGACAAAGACTCTCCTTGATCAGGCTGCTTGATCTTACTGAGTCCTTCCTTGCCTTCCCCAATGTGTGTCTGAGAGAGTAGAAGAGGCTTTGGCCTATGGGAAGGAGACTTCCCAGACCAAACCTTTGTGGCAGCTGGGTCCCTCTTGCAGGTTTGGCCTCCCATGCTGATGACAGTATGTCTAAATAAAAAAGAGGAACCTTAATTCCAGCAAGAAAAGTGAGTGCTTCCTCTAACAGGTTTCTACTTCTGGGAATCCCAGGAGACCCCCAAATGTGAGGTTCACTTGATGCTGTCACAAGCACTCCTCCTTGAGAGAAGCATAAACCTACTTGGGATGTCCTCTACTGGTAGGTCATGAAATGAAAATCCTGGGTCACCTTCTGTTGGATAGGGGGGAATCATATGCTGTTCCTGTGTGATTCCTCCAGTTCTTGATCCCACACTAAATCATGTTCTCTCACCACGTTTCAGAATTCTTCCTTGATTGTCTTTTGCACTAATCACATGGTTTATAGTTGTGCTTTGATGGGGAGATCTTGTAAAAGTGAATCTATGTCAGCCTGAATAAAGAGGAAATACAAAATTCATTTTTTTCTTGTTACTTTATTCCCATCTCAAACAGTGTCCATAATTTAATTTATGAAACTCATATCCTATCCCTGTTATCATTATGGGAGTGTGGAAGCTTCTAGAAAGAAACATGTAGGTGGAGGAAAGTTGGAGGACTGGCTTTTAATCATGTACTCAAAACATAGCACTACTCCATTTTCTCCCCAGAAATCACTTACTCATTGCAAGAGAAAACTGTTTTCTACCTAGTGGATAACCTCAACAACAGCTCAACTCCATGATCATCACTAATATCAATGAAGACAACTGGACACTGTGAGCTTGTAGACAAGGTGCACAGAAAAACTGGGGTGGAACTCCCAACAGGAATGCCTAACCATCATCGTATCCTGAGGAAACACAGAAGCAGAGGGAAGACTTCTTCTTTTTTTTTTTTTTAAAGTGAGCCCATATTCTTCACAATGTGATGATATCATGGAAAACTAAATCAGGAACTTTTCCAGAATAAAAGAAACTAAAGGGATGTGATGCCTGTGAAGGTTTAGATGTGAGGCATCCCCTAAAAGCTCCTGTGTGAGACACTGCAAGAAAGTAGAGAGTTGAAATGATTGAGTTATGAACACCTTAACCTATTCAGTGCATTGATCCCCTGATAGGGAATAACTGGGTGGTAACTGCAGGCAGGTAGGTGTGGCTATAGGAGGAGGGTCCCTGGGTGCTTGCCTTTGGGTATATATTTTGTCCCTGTTGAGCAGATTTCTCTCTGCTTCCCGTTGGCCATGCCCTGAACTGCTTTCTCCTCCACATTCCTTCACCATGGTGTTCTGCCTCACCTATAGCAGAGAGCAATGGAGTCAGCCTACCAAGGACTGAACATTTGAAACCATGAGTGCCAAATGTACTTTTCCTCCCCAAGTTGTTCTTGTCAGGTCTTTTGGTCACAGTGATGAAAATCGGCTATATCCCCGGCACTAAAACAGCATCTAGAGGCAACACAGAGTCTCAGATTGGATATCATAAAGCAAACAAAAATGTTAAGGTGGATGTTGTTTTACGTTTGGTACAATGAAATATTTGTAACATGGAAAGTATATTAACATAGTCTATCATTGCTGAAGTTTCTGGTTTGGTTCATTTTACTGTAGTATATAAGAGAATGTTCTAATTTTTAGGGACTGTCCACTGAAGTATAAAGGGGGTAGGCAGAGGCAACTAAACTCAAATGATTCAGAAACAAACTATTATAGATATAGATATGTATATTGTGTGCTTACACACACACAGGGCAGGGGAGACTGTGACCAGAAAAAGTGGTAAAATTTTAAAAATTTGTGAGAGGGTGTATGAAATTTTTTTTTATCATTCTTGGAGTTCTTGTAGTAAGTTTGAAAATATTGCAAAAAATATATAAAGATTAAACATCTGGTCAGATTAAATATCTGTTCACATCTAGCCTCATAGAAGAATCTAGGAATTCTGACTCTTGCTTTGGCTCCTTAAGATTTAGCAGTCACTAGGGGCAGGCTCTTTCAAAATTTCAGCCATGTCCAGCATGGTCATGAAGTGGTTCTTATGGTCACAACGTGGCCCTCGTGGTCAGGGCCAGTGTTGGTGAGGCTAAGGGTGCTGGGTAGTGGTGTGAGTTATTTTTCAGCCATAAGTGGGTTTTCAGTTTATGTTGCCTCTATAAATAAACACTGAGGTGCTGCTGAGGTGGGTAGGCACAGGAAGTCACTGCTCTCCCAGGAGGCTGTAAGTAGTAATAAAAGCGACATTTCCCATGGGAGGCTGGAAACCATATAAAGTTCTATCATGGAACATGTCCCACCCATTAGGATCCATTATGCTCTGTGGACCTCCTCCTTCCTTCTTGGTTTGGATGCACATTTGCTCCCCACATAGTGACTATCTCTACCAGCATTGCACATTTCGCTGCTGGGTTCAATTTGTCTTTTTCTCTCAGTCACCTTTTCTTGCAGATTACACAGTGGCACCTTGAGTTTGCATGGAAGCCTGTGTGTGTCATTTCCTTTGTGCCTGTTTAAGGAAGAGATGGGAGATTGGGTATTGGGTATATACATGAGCCTCCTCTGTGCCTCTGAATGGAGAAGACCTTGCCTTGGGTGTCTCTAAGGAAAGTGCACAGATGTGGAATCAGTTATTGAATTGTGTATTTAAATCCTGCCGCCTCACCCAGGCAAGTCTTTGATCTCCCTGAGACTCAGTTTCCTCACGTGCCTACTGCAGATACTAATATGCACATCCCAGGGTGATTTTAACAATTAAAGATAAAATATTTTAAATCATGGGACATGGTGGGGACATAACAGATAGTAGTACTAAAAATAAATCAATTATTATTGATTTTTCTTCCAGGAAGGCCAATCCTCTCAAAAGAATCAATGCGGACGTGTAAGGACCTTTTCTAATTCAGTTAGTCCCAGATTTTCTCATTCTCTTCATTATCTTTCTTTTCTTCCTTATTGTCTCTACCCATACACAAAAGCAGCCCCTTTCTCAGAGAAAATATTTCCCTGGCATTTCCCACCAGTAAACCTTGCCTGTCTTTTTATTATCCAGGTCCCTGTAGGTAATTGCCAGAAAAATTATTGTGTGAAATTGACTTAATGACTTCTCTCCCAAGTGGCGGTAGCCTAGGATGACTTTACCCTGAAAAGTGTGGAACTGAGGACAGTCAAGTAGACTGGCCATGTTTTAAAAGCCAATTGGGTCATGTGTCCGTCACTCAGCTAACAAGTAGACGTGGCCTTCATTGACAACTGTCCTTAAAATGATGAGCATTCTCCCTTATTGAGATAGCTGAGTTTAGTTCTTGGGTTCTAATGAGGCATGGAGCCAGAGGTCAAACTGCCTGGGTTCAACTCCCGACTCTGTGGTTTCCCTCTTGGTAGACCTTGGGCTGGTGGGACATGAAGATGATTTCATGCCTGGGTGAACAGGAAGGATTTCATGCAGTACATGTGGTTTCAATACATATGCAAGTGTTTTTATTTAACATGTACACTATTTATGAAGCTATGGATCTCAAAATCATTTGAAGCTGTGGATCTCAATGATTTTGAGATCCACATCATGTAGTGGCCTTCAAACTTTCCCTTTGAAAATTCTGTTAGCCCTTTTATTTCTTTCCAAATAAGAAATGTATAAAAATTCCAATCTGTGAAAGAGAGGTCTTTTGATTGACAGAGAATGAAGCGGAAGCCCCACACTTTCTGCCTATCTTATTTCTGTCCTATCATAGGAATGGCTGCAGTCTGGTTATCTGTTAGTGTCTATCAAAGCATGGAAAAAGAGACAAAAGGCAATGATAGATTTTCTCCTGAATCGGAAGGTTGACGAGGGTCAGCTGGACATTTCTCACCCACATTTTGCTGTACCATTGCAGTTGGGTGGCACCTGGGCCTAGGAGATCCTGAAGGTTTCCTTGCTCCATGTGTGGGACTGGAATGGGAGAGCTGGGGTGTTCCATGCATCTGTCACTCACTGTGGGGTCTTGGTCTATTTTCCACTTGGTGGTCTTACAACGTCTGAGCTTCTTACATGGCACATGAAGGCTTGCAGAGAGACTATCCTATTGGAAACCAGTAGAAGCTGCAGACCTTTTCTATGGTAGCCTCTGGAGTCAACTGGAGATTCCACAGTGTTCTGTTCCTCCAGGCAGTCACAAAGACCCACCTGGTTTCAAAGGGAGGGGGGCATAATACTACCTTCTGATGGTCCGTGAATGTACAAAATCATGAAACCCCATGGAGTAGATCCATTGATAAGTTACAGTGCTGCTGATATCAATAGAAACTAACATTCCAGGATGGAGTACTCTGATGGGCACCATTTTGAATACTTCACATAATAACTCTTAAAAAATCCTTTAAGAATAAGCATTTCTTTGCCAGTGGGGAAATTGAGACCGAAATTGCCCAGATTACAAAGAATATGGACAGATTTAGTATCTGAAGCTTAGTTTCTGACCACTCTTAAGATAAAACTGCAGAGGCTGAAACAACTGTGGTTCAGTAAAAATTTAACAGTTTAGCTATTGAGCTGGGCTGGTATATCATTATTCCAGATTTCCTACACTGTAGCATCTCAAATTCTCACATCATTCCTTAAGCTGTTTTTGCAAATCTGTTTTGACAAACCAGGTTGAGATGTCCCCTGGAATTCATTATGAGGCTCCTGTGAGCTGTTATCTTTGATTTTAAGTCTCCTTTTGGTCCGCTGTATATAAAATATTCTATTGCATCAAAATCTCAGTATTCATATATCAGCCATGATTGGATTTGGAAGGAATCATTTTTTCACTGGAGGTATATTGAAGGTGGCATCCCCTTCAATCGTAATGAGTTTGGAGTTGGCATTTGCTTGACTGTGCTGAGCTCCCTAAAATCTAGCTTTCTTGATATGGAATTCCAAGTGTGGTTTTGCTGCCAGAGGACTAGGTTTCTTCAAGTTGGTCTGCAGGAAAAGATCTTGAGGGAGAATTGAGCCTGTTCTTATCCAGTTACCCATGTTCAAGGGTTTAGTGGTCCAGAGGCCTAGAGGGAATTTTGCTTGAGAGTGGATGGCATTGATCAATCCACCTAGTTCATGAACAGTTGGACTCCAACAACAGCATGTTCAGTTATTATTTATCCGAACCTCATGCCTTTCCCTTTAACCGAGTATACTTTATTTCCTTGCTGTAGAATTTACTTTGATCATTGGACTGTTAGCAAGCAGGACTGGACCAGAGACACAGTTCAGCTCATGTTCACAACGAGAGAGACAGTCACGGGGTGGAGGGGCACAAGGAGGATGAGAAAAGCATAGAACAAGGCTGGGCACAGTGGTGCACGCCTATAATCCCAGCAACTTGGGAGGTCGAGGCAGGAGGATCACATGTTCGAGGCTAGACTCAGCAATTTAGTGAGTCCTTAAGTAACTTGGTGAGACATTGTCTAAAAATTAAAAAATAAAAAGGGCTGGGGATGTGGCTCAGTACAAAAAAAAAAGTAACAAAACAAAATAGAAGAAATAGAACATGGAACAGACTTGGGTCTAAGCTGCAGTCTGCTTTCAACATATCTGAAAAGAGAGGTGCCCAGTTAACCCTAGCTACCTCAGCCACATCACTCAATCAACCTGCAGATCTGTCAGGGGGGAAAGAAATGTTTGTCCTTGCAAACCACTGAAGATTTTTGACTTTTGTTTCATAGCCTGAAATCAAAGACAACAAATGTAACAATAGCATTTTATCAACTACCCAGAATGGACTATTTTTAGCTTATTGTTATTATGTATGTACAATGTGGTAAGCACTTTACATGCATTATCTCTTTTCATTCTAAAACAAGCCTATAAAGAAAATAATCCATTATCCCCATTTTATAACCTTTAAGAGGCTTTTGCCTTTGAAGAACATGATTAGAATACTTCATAAAAACTTACTCTATTGAAAGAGGTACCAGAGTGGAACTTGAATGTTCTTATTAAGATCAAAAAAGCAGGTGCTTCTAAGATTCTTGGGAAACATGACAGTTTCTGTTTATTAGGATCCAATTATGCCAATACCATGCTGGAAACCTCTATTTTAGATACAGCAGATAAGACCTGATTAAGACTGCCATGAACTGTTCAGTCAGACTCCAGACTCTTTTGATGGTATCAATTAATGCACAATAGTCATCTGAGTTTGACACTAGCTTTATCTCCTTATTTTGAAGAAGAGCAGCTAAAGTTCAGAGAGGCTAAGGAACTTGCTTAAGCTTGCACAGTTTGGAAGTGACTGATCTAGAATTCAGACATAGGATTTGACCTCTTATCTGCACCTTGAGCTACTTACTTCTTTGTTGCCTGATTTACCACAATTCATACACCTTGCTCACAACAATTTTCATTGTTAGGGAAGATGTATTTCTATTTGAGTTACCTTAACAGTTTTTGTAATTACTCATTGAACATGTATTGATTCAGAACACAATATGTCTAAGGTACAATGGAAATGGACAACTGGGAAAAGTTTGGGACTGAGTATCAGAAAGTCTAAGTTTTATTGTTCTATGGTTATAGAACACAAGGGTAGCAGAGGTCTTATTCTCGAACTTCCAGTTGATCTTTCCATTCCATGTAGGAGATAATTGTCTAATTTGATGGTAAATTCAGCCTTACATATTGGTAACGAGTGTTTTGTTTTGAATTCAAACGAAATTGGACATAAATTTTGACTCTCCTGCCCGCTGCATATAAATCTCAGCAAGCTACATCATCTTGCTAAGCCTCACTCTCCTTATCCATAAAATCGAGACTGAAATGCTTAAAGACCTTAGTTCAATGACTACACCAATACACAGACAAAAAAACGCCTTAGCACTAACTGAGCTTATGAGAAAGCATAGCATGCTCAGCCCCCCAGGATCTCCATCATTCCCATTTGGATGTGTTTCTATTTGAAGATATTACTCTCGAAAAGAGCACCTTTAAGTTGGGTGTGGTGACTCACCCTGTAATCCAGCGACTTGGGGCACCAAGATAGAAGGATGCAAGTTTGAGGCCAGTCTCAGCAATTTAATAAGTCTGTCTCAAATATTGAAAGGGCTCTGGAGGGCTGGGGGTGTGGCTTAGTGGTAGGGTAACTGCCTAGCATGTGTGAGGCCCTGGGTTTGATCCTCAGCACCACATTAAAAAATAAATAAAATAAAATTATTAGATCCATCTATACATAAAAATATTTTTAAAAGGGGGTGTGCTATGGAGATAGCTCAGTGGTAGCATTCCCCTGGGTTCAATTTCTACTACCACAAAAAACAAATTAAAAAAAAACTTTAAAAATATCACCCTTATATTGAACACCTTCTTCTTGGGCCTCAGTTTCCTTATTTAAGTTGAAGCATTAAGTTCCTTAAGTTGAAACATTTAAATTGGATCAAATTTGTGGCTTGTGATCCTCATTTTAAATTCTAGCCTCTTCCTTGCCCATATAGTAGACTTATTAAAGATTGGTACATGCCATTTATTCTATTCTGGGGCAGGGTACTAGGGATTGAACCCAGGGGCACTCAACCACTGAACCACATCCCCAGCCCTTTTTATTTTTTGAAACAGTATCTTGCTGAGTTGCTTAGGGTCTCACTAAGTTGCTGAGGCTGGCCTCAGACTTTCTGTCCTCCTGCCTCAGCCTCCCAAGTTGCTGGGATTACATATGTGTACCATCACACCTGGCTCATTTATTGTCTAGGATTAAACTACTCTTTTTAGTACACTTTTCCTGATTACCATTACAAGCATTGTTTAGAAAACAGGGCAAGGAAAACCATATAATATTATATGATTGCATCCCCAAGGACAAGTAACCCCCATATCATTTTTTTTAAAACAAATTCATACATCCTAGAGAATTAAAAAATTCATTATCAGAAGAAAACTCCTAAGAAATAGTTCCCAGACTTTATTTTGTCCATGATGTCTCCCTGATGCAGCTCTCAAAGCTCTAAGAACAAGTTCATACAGGATATGTTCCTAGATGAGGAGGACTTCATCCCCAAGTTCATAAAAAACAGTTTCCCAGAATTTGGTTAAGATTTCCCCACATATAGCATATGCAGCATATTTCAGCGCTTTTGACTTCTAGAATCATTCTGGGCAGATCATATACCAATCCCTTGGTACATTTCTGGTGATTAGTCCTTTTCTAATTCATCAGTTGCGCAGAAAACATTATCTTTTAATAATGTCCACAGTAGAGTGAATTCCTCACTTGGTAGGATGTTCCATATACTCTCCGTAGTGGTTCTCCTCTGGTATGTTAGTGATTATTTCTGCACACTAGGAGGGATTGGAAACATCAGTATGTTTGCCATTGTTTGCTAAGTTCTCTGGAGTCAATTGCTAATTATAAGAGCTAGTAACTTTAGGGACTTAGCCAATTAATTCAATTGAACTATCAGCTTTTTCAGACCGTCCTGGACATATATAAAGAATCTCTAACCTAATTGCTTTAATTAATGAATGCAGAGATAAAGCAACCCATAGAGTTATACAGTGTTAGTACCACACACTGTACCAGACTAAAGATAACCGTTCCCAATGGATGGATGCTTGGAAGGTCACCTTATGCATTATGGGACACCTACCATGTACCTAGTATGTAAGAATGTAAAGAAAGTGTCTGGCCTGTCCCTGGTCCACAAGGGTTTAAAGTTTTCTTGGGAAAAAAAGCCTCATATATGTGATAGAATTTGAAAATCAATAAATTATGGGGCAAAATAATTCTCTAAAATTTTGAGAAACTTTCGGAGTTGGGTTGTATCATATTGATTTTATACCCTCAGGTGACTAAGTAGTGTGTAGGCAGCTAAAGAGAGACCTTGAGCCACTTTAGAGGTCGTATTCATTTATATATACACATACATACACACATATACATTTATTATTAATATTATTATTATTCTGGTACTGGGGATCAAGCCCAGGGGCACTTAACCACTGAGCCACATCCCCAGCCTTTTTACTTTTTGCGACAGAATCTTACTAAGTTGGTTAGGGCCTTGCTAAGTTGCTGAGGCTGGCTTTGAACGTGCAGTCCTCCTGCCTCAGCTTCCTCAGCCCCTGGGATTACAGGCATGTGCCACCATTCCCAGCGAGGTCAGATGGTTGAACCACTTTCTTTGAAGTCATCTAATTCTTTCCTATGTCTTTGTCCTTGATTTTCCCTCTGTGTAGAATATTTTGGGGAGACTGGCAGCAGTGTTAGAGGTTGAACCCAGGCCCTCATGCTTGCGAAGCTGGAGCTCTCCACTGAGCTCTATCCTTAGTGCTCTGGTAGAATATTCTCACCCTGGCTCTTCTGACAGGTGCTTCCTTTCCTTTAGTTAGGTCTGAGCTCTGAGGTTAAAGCCACCTCCCAGAGTCACCCCTCCAACCCCATATCCAAGGGCTCACTGCTTCTCCTACACCCACTGTATTTCATTAGATGGTCCTTGTCACTATTTTTGTAATCATCTCTGCTAGGACATGAGCTCCTGAGAGCAGAGGCATTCCAGTTGCCCATAACTGATCACAAATGCTCAAGAGCTGGGAGGCATTTTAACAAGTTAAATAAATTATTTGACAGATAGGGATGCTTCACTCTAAGTAGCAGAAATTGACTCTGGTTCGTTTCAGCACAGGGGGTAAAATGGAATTTTCTCCTAGGGATCAGGAGAACCAGGGAGGAAACAATCCAATCTAGAGAATTTGGAAGCAGCAGCCGGACATCTGGTCAAGACACAGCTGCTGGGACACGTAAACACCAACCGTCTTTTGTCTTTGTACATTTATAGAAAGGCTTCCATATAGAGAACTGTGAGCAGATGGGAGACAAACTAGGTCCTGAGGAAGAGATGCTCCAGCCTTCTGTGTCTGTCTTACAGGGAAGCTGCTTTTGGGAATATGTATTCAGTACTCCAAAGCTTTGTCAGATTAAAGGGAATCTTGTGGTTCTGATAAGGTGTGCGAGCTAATTGAAGCCAATTAACCTATTAGCAGATAAAACCCAAGACCAAGTCCTATCTGAATGTGTAGTCTTGTTTGAGAACTTATACAGTTCCTCTAACTTCAGATACTCAGGTTAGAGTGCATTTATTAACTAATAGTTAATTATCGTGAAAATATTGCTTTATTCTAGATGTTTTGACATTTTCTAAATTGCTTATTTTCATAATCCCGAGTATTCAATTTTTCTTTTAAAGAATCCATCCATGCTAAGTGAAATAAGCCAATCCCAAAAAACCAAAAGCCAAATGATTTCCCTGATAAGTGGATGATGAAACATAATGGGGGTCAGGGGGTAGGGGTAAGAAAAGATGCAGGAACTTTGGATTAAGTAGAGAGAAATGAGAGGGGGGAGGGGGCAGGGGTTTGAAAGATGGTGGAATGAGACAGATATCATTACCCCACATACATGTATGATAACACTAATGGTGTGACTCTACATCGTGCACAACCATAGAAACAAAAAGGTGTACCCCATTTGTGTACAGTGAATCAAAATGCCGTCTGTAAAATAAATAAATAAATAAATAAATAAATAAATAAATAAATCCGTACTGTGTATTGTAAGGGTCAGTTTTATTTTGAACAAAGGAGAATTTCTGCAGTATTTATGCCATGCTCTCGGCCCCCCAAATGTCTGATTCCTGTTTAGCCTTGGCTTGTTTCACACTTATTTCTGTTTTCTGGTAAACACACTTGGTTTGTCTCTTCTAGCGGATTAAAAACTAAAGCAACATTTCAGAAGTCCAGATGCTGGAAACTCCAGTCAGATTTTTTTCCTTTTCAGGCACTCATCAAATAATTAGTTTTGGTCTATTAGGTAAATAGAGCTGGTGAGGGCTGTGGCTGTACTGAATAGTCATGCCCACAGTCCATTTGGGCCAGGCCAGTGGGCTAGGTTGCAGACAGGCCATAGAAGGTACCCAGAGATGGTGTGTGAGACGGGATTTACTGGGGAAAACTTAGGGGTGACCAGTGACTACTCCAGGAATAGTTCAGTGGCAAGAGGCCTGATCAGACAACAACTCCTTCACTCACGGTGCTTGGTGGATCTGTGCCTCCTCTCCCCTATGTAGTGACAGCTGGCTGAATAGTGACACATATCCTTCCTACAGTGCCCTCAGCTCCATGCCCCTGACCACCAAGAGGTATTCTGTATGTTGGGATGCAGAAATGGTAATATCATCAGTGTCATTAGCATTAGTTCTCTTACTTTGCTTGAATCACCAGCCTCTCCTGGAGCAAAAGTCCTGGCACACATGCAGGAAAGTAGCTTTCTGCTGATAATACTGACTTGTCCTACTTCCTAGTCCATCAGAAAAAGTCAGTGTTCTCCAAGAGGATATATATCTGGGTGCTCTGGCCCAGGTCTACTCTCATTGTTCCTTTAGCTTGGAGAGGTTTGAGGGAACAGGGAAGGGGCATTCAGATGCATGGTATCTTATTATCCCCACATTTTTAAGGGTGATGCAGGGTGCTAGCCTTCCAGTAATAAAATAACATTTAAAATGGAAATTACATTTATAATTAGTACTGTGGACAAAAGCGAAATGAAGTTAATTAGAAGGTGATAAATAACAGGTGAGATTTTGGAGAGAAGGCATCCATCCAACTGTGCATTGAAGTAGAATTTGCTTCAGTTGATGCTTTACTCTTTCATTTGCCATATGAATGCAAAGAATTTATAATCAGTTTATAACTAACAAATATTGATGTATCTTTATGCCCATGCACACATGTTGAAAGAGGTGATAATGGTAAAAAAGAGGTTGATGCGTGATTAGTCAGGTAAATACTCACAAATGATTTTTTTATAACTATTTACTACTTCATTAATGAGCCACATCATGGGGAGCCTGGAATATATTACTAAGAGCTTTTCAACCATCCTTGTTTAGTCAGTTTTCATTTTAGTGAGTGCAAAGGTTGTTTTGGGAAAAAAAAAGTTTATATGGCATTTCCTGCAAGTGAGCTAAAGAAGAGAAAATAAGAGGTTCAGAATTTATATAAAGCTAGGGAAGACATCAGTGTCAAATTGAGTCAGCTCAGAATATTTTCATTTGTTTCCCATGCATTGTAGAGTTCTTGCTGCCAATCTGACACCATATCCACCTAAAAGTATATGCATTAGAGCCCGAGAATTTGCATTTGTGTTATAGCACTGAAAAAGGCAGGATGTTGGGGTTCTCTGTTTCATTCTTAGTGGTGATATCCAATCTGTGTTCTGATAAGCCCCTTTGTAATGGATTTTGATTATAATTCCTCTGGGAAGAGGTTCATTCATCCAAGTTAATTAAGTCCAGAAAATGACACTGTTAAGGTCAATCTAATAGCAATCTTTCTTTAGAAGCACTTCAGAAAGGCTTGGTTGTGAAGGAGTCGCAATTCATTTCCTGAGTACATAACAAGAGGGGTCAGGCTTACATTCCCTGCTGGAGAGATTTTCTTTAATATTAAGAATGATCTCCCCAATCTAAGCATCAAGGGATGAAAAAAGAACAGGGGAGAGGGAGGACATAGGATCACCACTAAGAACTTGAAAAACTAGAACTCATGTAGCTCATTTAGTTACAAGTCAACTTGAAAGAAGAGAGCTGAACTAAATGCCTGTTTTAGTCTGGATTACTTCTATATCTGGAAAACTAGGAAAGTCAGCTGGTATCCTCTGTAATATTGAGTGTATGTTGCTTTAACCAACAACAATGAAGAAAAGTTTTAAACCAAGTGCATCTTGTTTACATTAGTTTTTGAGATTTTGATAGCATATTCCTCTTCCTTCTCTCTAAACTAGTACTTTGAATTTTCTGTGGGGAGCCCTTACATAATCACCACCCTAGAAATTTCAACTATCTAAGAGCTGAATTATCCTGGTCCTTGCTTAGTTCATTTGGTCACCCCATTACACTCATCTTGGACTTTCTTACTTTTTTCTTTGTGTAGTACAGATCTGGGTTTGTTGTTTCTTTTTTTTTTTTTTTTTTTCATTTTTCATTTTATTTCATTTTTTTCATTTCATTTCATTTTTTTCATTGAAGTAATTTTTGGTTATTGTTTAGATAAGTGGTGTCCCCCTCAAATAAAAACTCCTATGTGAGACAATGCAAGAATGTCCAGAGGTGAAACCATTGGATTATGAAAGTTCTGGCCTAATCATTAATCCATTAACATGGATTAATGGGTAGTAAATCCAGGCAGGTTGGAGGAGGTGGGTCACTGCAGACGTGCCTTTGGGGTTTATATTTTGTCCCTAGTGAGCAGAGGTCTTTCTACAACCTGGCTGTCATGTCCTGAGCTGTTTTCTTCTGCCATGCCCTTCCGCCATGATGCACAGAAAATTGAGTTGGCTGTCTATAGACTGAACCTCTGAAACTGATCCAAGCTAAATTATTCCTCCTGTACTCGTTCTTTATCATGTCTTTTGGTCATAGCAACAAAAACACTTTGTAATTTTATTTTTTATTTTTTAATAAAAATATGCCCATGAAGCTCTTTTTAAAGATTTTTATTGCTGCATAATTATACATAGCAGTGAGTTTCATTGTGACACATTTATCCATGCACATAATTTGATCAGTTTTATTCTCCAGTACCCCCACTTTACCTCCTCCTGATCCCCTTCCTCTAACCTACTGATCTGTTCTCTGTTTTTCCTTTTTTCTGTCTAGCTTCCACTTATGAGAAAAAAAATACAACCTTTGACTTTCTGAGTCTGGCTTATTCACTTAATATGACGTTCTCCAATTCCATCCATTTTCCTGCAAATTTCTTAAGTTCATTCTTCTTTATGGCTGAATGAAACTCCCTTGTGTATACATTCCACATTTTATTTTTCCATTCATCTGTTAATGGACACCTAGGCTGGATCCGTGACTGGGCTATGGTGAATGGAGCTGCTCTAAACATGGGCATGCATACAGCATGTATTTTGAATATCCACATTCCCCAGAGAACATTCTGTGCAGCCTTCATTGATTCTTTAAATGCTCTCCTTTGTTTCTCATCAGTATTGCCTGTGCTTGTTGTATAGAAAGCTCCCTCAGGAAGGCAGGATGGTGTTGGCCTAAATTATAGCTGTATTCTCAGTGCCTGTGATGGTCTCCAGAGCATGCAAGGTGCTCCATGCAGTTTGAATGCATGAATGAACAAGTAAGAAACTCAGCAGTGTTGGAGAACCTCGCAGGCAATTTCCTTCAGATACAGATTCATTGCACATTATCATCTGTCTTCTTTGGTGGCAGGCAACAGATACTGGCTCCATTTATGTCAGGCAAAACAAAGGAAGTTATTGGAAGGAAATGGTTTAGCTCAAAATGCGTAGCTCAGGGCTTAGGTCGAATCTGTCCAGCTGCCTATTTTTTATATAGCTAACATACTAAGAAGAGTTTTCATACTTACACATTGTTAGGAAAAATCAGAACGAGAAAAATATGTCATGACATGCAAAAATTACTTACGTGAAATTCAAGTTGTTCATAAATAAATTTTAATGAAGTACAGCCTTGCTCATTTATATCCTTATTTTCTATGGCTGTTTGTACTACAAGAGTATGGTGGTGTTTTAGTCAGCTTTTTTGTTGCTGTGACCAAAAGATGGGACAAAAACAATTTTAGAGGAGGAAAAGTTTATTTGGGGTTCACAGTTTCAAAGGTCTTATTCCATATGTGGCTGACTTCATTGCTTTGGCCAGAGGAGAGGCAGAACATCATGGTGGAAGGGTGTGGGGGCAACAAACAGGTCAGGACATGGCAGCCAGGAAGCAGAGAGAAAACTCTGCTCACCAGGGACAAAAGATAAGCCCCCAAAGTATGCTTCAGTGACCCTTGTCCAGACACCCTGGTTACCATCCAGTTAATCCAGATGAGTGGATCAATGAACCGATTAGGTTATACTTCTCCTAATGTTTCACCTCTGAACTTTCTTACGTTGTTTCACACATGAGTTTTTTTGGGATACCACTGTGTGGCCAGAAAGCCTCTAGTATTTACCAAGTCCTTTTCAGGAAAAGCTTGTCAATCCTAAAGTTAGCTCATGGGATCCATTCGACAAGCAAACCTCAGGGAACTTGGAAATGAGGGTAATGTTGGAAATGTAGGTAGTAGAAGATGTGTCAGTTAGCCTGTCACCATCACAGAGATGTGCCCCCCCTCAATCCTTATAGTTTGGCTTTTTAAAATTCTAGACAGAGTTTGAGTGCTGAGGTAGGTTATATACCTGTGCCTTGACTATAGGGATCAAGTGAGAGGGAATCTTGATTAATGTCCCTATCATATAGAAATTTAGCAAAGGGACCAGATGTCCACTACAGTACTTGAATAATGATGCCAAGATGAAATCATAACAGAGCTCAGTCCCTTCTTCCAAAGATCAACAGAAGCTGTTTGCTACTTGGTCACAATTCAAAGGTTGCTGAGCAGTGGTAGGTGCCCAGCTTACACTGTGACCTCTTGTCATTAAGATTGAGTGGACTCCTCATTACAGGCTGCGTTGTCATTCATCAGAGGTATCATCTCTCATCACTCCAGCTACATCACATCTGGTAGGATCATACCCGGACAGGTACTGCCCCTGTGCCGGAGCACTGTGACGGAGCAGCAGGGAGGCCCGGGCGAGGTTTTAGAGATCTGCTGTGATTTCTGCCATTGGGCCTCAGAATTGTAGTCAATTCTGTGTTAGTAAATTTAGACTGGAGATTTCTGAATGAGACTCTGAGGGCATTACTGCTTTTCTCAAGAAGGGAAAGAAGGTGAACTAGAAAGAAAGGGAGCTCTCCCATTTACCTGCAGAGTGGATCCAGTGTTCACTCTTAGGAGGTATTGCCTGAAATTTTAAAAAATGACCCTTTCATGACCATGGAAAGGCCTGGGAGTTCAAGTTTTCAGTACAAACCCTGGTTGACTTTGTTCTTGTGGGAGACATATATTCCAAGGAAATAGGAGATATAGGTAATTTCTAAGTCTGGAAAAAAAACCAAAAACCTTTGATTACTAAAAAAAAGAATAAGTATGATATAGAGATCAGAGGTTGGTTAACTACTTTCTAGGGTAAGGGTCAAAGATTCTCTGTAATGAATGCAGCTCTTGCACAGTGGGCCTGGAGACTGAGTGAGGGTATATGTGTGTAAGGACAATAGAATATTTATTCTCTTTATTTCAGTTTTCAGGGGAAAGGAAATATTTGAAGTATCTCTTGGGTGAGCAGTGGATGTGTGCAGATCTCACTTCTCTTTTTGTTCCTGATTTTGTTTTTTGAATGGAGAAGAGACTTTTGATAATATGGGCCTTGATACCAGAGTGTCTGTGGGTGTTTGTTCTTCGAGTTAAACATGTGATTTGAAGTGAATTTCTCTTGGAAAACTGAGTTGATGCCAAGGGAAATACTTTTGACCAATCTGGGGCACATTTGGTGAGGGACCCAGCAGCTGCTTCTTTGAGAGGAAAGTAAGACAGACATTCTGGGGGAGGATGGATAAGAGGGAAGAGCGGGGAGGCATGTGACACAGCCAGTCTGGACTCTGATGGTGTCCTTCTTCACGGGTACTTGTTCCCATGTTTTAAACAAATTCATCAATGTGGTAAAAGCAGAAATACTAATTAAGTGTTTTTCACATAATAGAAAATCAATTTTAATTGTCCCAAATGGAACTCTTGTTTACAGTTACAGATGGCTGCCAGGTAGTACCTGGAGAAAATAAATGAGTCCAGGGAGTAGGGAATTGCTTTCAATTCCTCAGAGGATTGCAAGGAAGGCATTGGAGAATTCTGCCTAAGAAGGCTGTTGCACAGAAATAGATTACCTGTAAAGCTACAAAATAGTGTTTTCCTTTAGGACTCTGCTCTGAGTAGTATCATCAATTTCTACCTTCTCAACCCCCCTCCTGGTGTTCCTAAAGGAGGGCTGGCCACTCCTAATAGCTGTTACTTAAAACCACCAGCCGTCACCTCCTGCCTGATCCCTTCCCTAAGTATTTTCTTTTGCTTCTCTGAACTTAAGTTGCAAGGAAAGTCTTCCTTTTGCTGCACTTGTGTCTTCCTATCTGTAGTTATTTCAAATCTCCCCTATTTTTCTACTACTCAAATGCATTCTCAGGAGCAATATTTCATTTTAGCAGAGCTAAAGCCCAGCTCTTCACTAACTGTGTGCCCTGAGTGCGTGACATGATCCGTTTGCCCAGCTGTAGGATGGAGGTAATGACAAGCATCCACTGTGGCGAGTATTAATGAGCTGATAAACATGAAGCTTCTAGCAAAAGCTCTGCTATGGTGGTGTGAACTCAAAGATACCAGCTGCTAATATCTTTCTTCATTTTCTTCTTGTCTCTTTTATGCAATAGCTGAAACATATACATCTTGGACAAAAATATATAATTCTATTGAAAGACCCCAGGGAGGGACGAAAATAAGGAGCTGAAGATGGGTGCTTACTCTATGTAGCTCTCCTTAATGCAGGAAGTATAAGGACCTCTTACAACAGAACTACTGGGTGCTTATCAAAATGGCAGATTCCTGTTGAATCAGAATCTCTAGAATAAGACCCCCAGATACCTACATCTTTAATCTGCTTCCCAGATGATTCTGATACAAGCTAAATTTTGAGAAGTTCCATCAAAGGAAATCGATCAGCCCTGTATTTATTAGTTGGGTAAACACAGATGTAGACTCTGATATGCCAAAGTGTGGCATTTCACATGTGTCATCAAAGGGAATTTGGTTGGCATAGCTGTGGCCAGCTGGGAGCCTTCTTCTGTAGGGAGAATAATTGATTTTTCCCACAGTCTGCTGAAGCTCTTGGGCACTGCTTCTAGACCTGTCCTGTAAGAACTATGGGGCGACCTTGTTTACAGAACTGAATAATTAGCATGAACCATTGCATAGTGTAATATAAATCCAGGGTTGAACCTGATTTTGCTCTAAGTGCACACACTATGGTTGATGTTTCCCTTGTGAACCTTCACCCACTCTGGAGCCCACTGGAAGCCTTTCCGTAAAACACAATCACTTGATCTTATTCTCTAGACTCTTACTCCATGAAACTTGACTCAGATTTCAATATCCATAGTGGCTGAGCTAAGCTGGATTTTTTTTTCCCTCCTGAATCCAAGTTAGGACTCTTAAGTCACAGAGAAGGTTAGGAGTCCAGACATATCTGAGTTTGAATTTGGGTTTTATGTGATCCTAAATAACTCATTCAACCTTCCCTACTGTTAGTCTACTTAAGTATAAAATGGAAATACTGGTAAGTATCACAAGCAATGTGCAGGAATTAAAATATACTCAAAAGCACTTGGTGGACAAACAGAATACCCCAGACAAGTTGGTTTCCTGTTCCTTAAAAACCCAATGGAGTATTAGAGAAGGAAAAGAAAGACAACACCTTTTCTCTTGACTGAGAATTACGCATTTGCAGGCAGGTTATTCTTTGTGGGTTGTTTGGGGCTTGCTCTATGCATTATAACAGGTTTAGTTTAAAAACATCTTTGTCCTGTACCATTAGATACCAGCAGCACCTTCTCCCTGTGACAACCAAAAGCGTCCCTAGATCTTCTCAGTTGTCCCCTGAGGAACAAAAATGACCCCATTGATCACAGTCCTGTAATTTTAGGGTGTACAGTGGCAAATAAAAACATCAAAACCTGCCAATGTTTTACCAAACTAACTGCAAAAAGGAAACTGAAGTGTTATCTAGCTGGGGTTGTGAGGGTTATTCTTTTGAAAGCTACCCTGCCTTAGAAGGGGAAGTCTCCTAGGCCCAGGAAAGGAAGGCAAAGGAAGGCCAGTCTGCCACCTTGAGAGCTTCCAGCCAACCCATGACTTAGCCACAGCAAAGGGCTAGATCCTCAGCCTTTAGAAGGCCATGACCTCAATTGATTTTTCCAACAGTCTGCTTGTGACTCCTTATGACTGAGATTTTAATGTAGTAGAGATATACAGCTCTTGCTGCATAAACCAGGGGACAGTGCCTCATGAGGCTGACATAAAAACCACATGATTAATTCATGAATTCCTAAAGAGAAGTGGAACTGTCAAGGGTACACTCATTCAAGTTCATATGAAAAGCATTGTTAATTCCCAAACCAATTGCAAGGGAAACCAGAAAAGCAAGGATACCTAGTGAGTGCAGTGAGAACCAGGGTGTGAGATGGAGCCCTCCATCTGAATAGATGGTATTCAGTTATCAGAGTCTGACCTGTGTGTCCCATGGAAGGAACATGTACCAGGGAATTCCCGTTCTTAGAAGGGGTCACCAGTGTTGACCTTAAGGTGACTCTGCACTTGCCTTGATGACCATGCCTCTTCTGGTTCCATATAGCATTTCAGCATTTTCTCACTTAAGTTTAATCAGGTCCTATTAGAATTAACACATTGGCTATATACCTTGAGATGACTTTGGGAATCACTAGGGTAGTCCAGCTATTGGTGGTTTTCATCTAGGGTCCAGAGAGGCACCTCTTTGCAGGCCCTGCCCACTGTCCACCCCCTGGAGGGTCAGTCTTTCTGTTGCCAGCCTCGCTTCAGCACACTGCACCCTTTCAGACACGCATTTCACAAAGCAGAGCTGGGTGGACTTCCCCACTCAGCATCTCTCTTGGCATCATGGGAACTGTGTAACCAACAGTGGGGAGTGGACAAGCCAGGGCCACATAAGTTACACTGACACCCCCACTGCACTGTGTCTTTTCCTGTTGGTACAACTGAAATAATACCACAGAGCATTGTGTTCTGTATTGTATTTTGTTTGAATTTCACAGAAGAGGCTTTGGCCCTGCTTTATTCTTAATGTGTATTTAAAAAACACTTGCTACATGTGAAATAAATGGTATTTGTATCAATCAGTAAATGCTTGAGATTTTTGTATAATAAACAGTAGGGTTTTTTGTTTTGTTTTGTTTTGTTTTGATACTGGGGATTGAACCCAGGGCACTACACCTCTGAGCCACATCCCCAGCCCTATTTTGTATTTTATTTAGAGACAGGGTCTCACTGAGTTGCTTAGGGTCTCGCTAAGTTGCTGAGGCTGGCTTTGAACTCGCGATCCTCCTGCCTCAGCCTCTCAAGTGCTGGGATTACAGGTGTGCGCCACCACACCCGGCTAACAGTAGTTTTTTTTAATACAACATGCTGATTATTTTTTAGAGCTTATGTAGTCTATCCGTAAACACTATATGAGGATTATCCTAGTTCATCTTTATCATGGTTTAATAAAATCTGATATATTTCCCAAATTTTATTGGAACATTTTAATAATATAGATTAGCAGGTTTCATTGAGACATATCTGTATATGCATGTAACTTCATCTGATCAGTTCTTCCTGGTGGTCTCCCAGCTACACTGTGGCAGAAATGGCACCCACACTGTTTCCTAAAGAGCATATTGAGAGTGTTCATGATCTCCTCCAGCAAGCCCCCAAATAGTGCAGCTGTGGTGTGACCTATTCTTTAGTCAGAGACCTCTGTATCTTCTGCTAGGAAGGAATGTCTGTGTAGGACTCCAAAGAGTCAGGGAATTCTGTGTGTGTGTGTGTGTGTGTGTGTGTGTGTGTGTATGCACCAGGAATTGAACCTAGGGTTGTCGAAGCATTGAGCCACTTCCCCAGCCCTTTTATTCTTCATTTTGAGACAAGTTCTAACTAAGTTACTTAGGGCCTTGCTAAGTTGCTGAGGCTGGCTTTGGACTTGTTATCCTCCTGCCTCAGCCTCCAGAGACATGCACCATGGCACCAGGCAGTCAAGGATCTCTAACCATGGTAATGAAGCTCTGCACAGTTCAGTCTAGGATGAAGGTAGCTCCAAGTTAATGGTGTCACACGCTTCCTGTGCAGAGCACATCTATCTGCAAAGAATCAGGGAAGTTTTCCCATTGTGTGTGGCATGGCTGGGCTGCTTATCTCACCTTACTTAATTCAGGAATGACAGCTTTTAAACCAGGGTATTAAAGGATTTTCTTTCTTCCTTGAGAAAACATTCTACTTCCAAGGTTCCTCTCTCTGTTTTTCACCTGAATTCTGATACTCAGCCATTAATTCATTGATATTAAAGTGCTACACAAAATAACTTCTGAACTGGCTGGGTTTTTAAAATGTGAAGATTATAGTTCCACAGGTACAAACTCTGGTTTCCTGTAGTTTCTGTTTTGGGTAAAAACCAACCAAACTCTGAGAAGCCAACCAAACTTAAAGTCACCCAAATAGATTATTTTTTAGTAAGTTAGTTTAGAAAGTAAGTTTCATGTAATACTGCTAAACATAGGTTAATGAAATGAGTCCTGAATTTTCCTTCAGGAAAGTGTAGACCTATGATTCATGTTACATTTTAGCTTACTATATTTAGCACCTGTCCTTTTTGAAAAAAATGAAACTGTCATTCAGAATTTCACATGTAATGATTTTGAGTCCTTTTCCATCCATTAGCCCATTTAATTAAAATCTTTGCAAGAACTGTGCTAAGGAGGTAGTATTGTTAACCCAGTTTTGCATTTGAGGAAACTGAGATCTGAAGAAGTCAAATTACTTGCACAGCTAGAAAATGATAGTGTGGAAATTACAATCCATTTTCCCCCACCCACTATCAATGTACTGCTCTTTTAGCTTGTTTAAGCCACTTCTCAGTAGAGTTTAAAAGCATTGCTTCTACTATAAACTGCTATTTAATCATGATATTATCCTTCCTTCTGAAAATATGCATCTTCATCTGCAGTGTAGGATTGGATCCTTTGTTGTCACGAGGGGACCTCTCAGTTAACTTTATTAATCAATTCAGATAATGGATCCATTTATTTGCAATTATCAGGAGCAGGTGGAACAGGGTCAGAAAGGTCATAGGTAAATCCACATTCCCAATGAAGTACAATTAGAGTCATTTCTTGATTTTTCTAGGAATGAATTTATCATTTTCTGCTTGAGGAAAGTCAAGGATCAGAGATGAGTAACAGTTACCTTTAGCAGAAATAAAAAATCTTCCTTGGAACTTAATAGCCCAAGAGAAGAAAAATTTATTTTGTTCATGAATCTGTCATTTAGAGAGGACTCAGTAGAGATAGGTCAGTTTTACTTGCTTGATACTGTGGGAAACACTGAGCCCAAGAATCATCTGGAACTTCAGTCATTTGTTTGCTGTGGATTGATGCTGGCTGTTGGTTGGGGGCCTCAGTGAGCCTGTCCATGTCAGTGGGCTAGTTCCTGCTTTCTCACAGTATGGTTGGAGATTGCTAAGGACAAGCATCAAGAGCAAGGATTCAGCCTTGAAAACAACATGACATTTCCACTATGCTGTGTTAGCTGGAATAATCCTAACTCCCAGATTCAGGAAGAATGAACATAAATCTCACCTCTTAAAGGAGAGGGTTGTCAGTTGCATTTGGGTGGGCTGTTCTGGTTTGTTTATGAGGCATCATCCAAAAGCTCCTGTCAATGAAGGAATGTTTGGCCATGAGATGATTGGATTATGAGTGCTGTGATTTAATCTGTCCATCCTAGTTTGAATGGGTAACTGGTAACTGTAGGCAGGTAGGCATAGCCAGAGGAGATGTGTCACTGGGGTGTGCCCTGGATAAGTGTATCTTCCTCAAGGCCCTTCCATCCTCTCTCTGCTTCCTGCCCCCTCTATGAACTGAGCAGCTTTCCTCTGCCATTCTCTTCTTCCATGATGTTCCACCTCATTTTGGGCCTAGAGCAATGGAGTTGGCCATCTATGGACTGAGCCTCTGATACTTTGAACCAAAATAAGTTTTTCCTCTGCTAAGTTGTTCTTGTTGGGCATTTTGGTCACAGTGACACAAATGCTAAGACGTGGCCCATCTTTGGGGCACATCTTCCAAGAAGGGTCTTTTAATCTGTGTGTGGTTTGGATGTGAGGTGTCCCCCCAAAACTCACATGTGAGATGATGCAAGAAGGTTCAGAGGATAAATGATTGTGTTGTAAGGGTCTTAACCAAAATCAGTGAATTTATCTCCTGATAGGGATTAACTGAGTGGCAAATGAGTGGTAGGGTGTGACTGAAGGAGGTGGAAATTGGGGGCATGGCTTTGGGGTATATATTTGGAGAACTTTCTCTCTGCTTCCTGATCATGATATTAGTGGTTTCCCTTCACCACACTCTCCCACCATGATGTTCGGCCTCACCCGGAACGCCAAAGAGTGGGAACCAGCCTTCTGTGGACTCAGACCTCTAAACCATGAGCCCTCAAATGAATTTTTTCTATTCTACAATTGTGCTGGTCAGGTCTTTTAGTCACAGCAGTGAAAAAGCTGACTAAAGCCATCTGATTATCCATGCTTGTTAGGATCCTGAAGGAAAAGCAAGAAATAAATAGGAGGCTGGCAAGTTTCTGTTGAACTCAGGTGTTTAACAGACACTTTTGTGGTCAGTCAAGTATGCAAATTGACTAATCCTCCTCACTTCTGGTCTTCATCACATCATCTAGTTCTCCTAAGTTTTGTCTTCTTCATGTCCCAAAGTCAAGTGACTCTCTGGATGTAAAAAAAAAAATATATCATCACAGACCTCTTACCATTGTCCATCAAGAACAAATACATTGAAAGCCCAGAATTAACTGAGATTCACTTTGACACAGTTCACACCCTGTAGGTTGTTTCCCTTTTATTTCTTCAGAGAGATCAGGGTGTGGAAGACACATTTTCTGGAGCCCAATTCATATCCTTCCCTGTCTTAAGACTTATAATGCTGCTGCATAGACTTTGAGCTATAATTGTAGCATTCAGATTTCCATTTGAAATAGATTCTATTTCCCTGGGGGCCGTCATCCAAATGACCTACTTTCTTGAGTGGTGCATGCTCCATTCAGCTCATAGCATTACACTTAATCGTGAAGGTAAGTCTAGTGTTCACAGATCTGGTACACATTCCTTCAGTGTATTTAAAGCTTGGGGTTTCCCTTTCTAACATATTCCACTTTCTCTTTATTTTCCTTTGGCACATGTACTCCTCCACATTCTGAGTTTCAGGAAGGTTGTGAGCAAGTGGAGTGAGGAGTGTGGGAGTCAAACTAATGACAAGATGAGCATCCAGCTCGAGTGGGCCCCCTGGTCAAACATCAGCAATATGAAAAATAGTTTTGAATTAATGAACATAGAATTTGAGGCCCCTGTGGGTTGATGGAACATGACATTAGGTGGACCAGAGACTCCCTGTTTTCCATCTTTTCCTAGGTTTCCAGGTGGCTTAGATTGTCTTACATCTTTGGTGAATGTTCAGGTGAAACCACAGTCTTTGGTCCTTGCTTGGATCTGAATGATCTGAACATTTATGTCCCCTCAAAATTCATATATTTAAATTATAATACCCTGGGTAATTGTATAAGAGATGGGGGCCTTTGGGAATGATTAGGTCACAACAGCAAAGTTTTCATGAATAAAATTAAAACTCCTATAAAAGAGGCCTGAGGGAGTTTACCTCTTCTCCATGAGAATAATCAAGATAGCACCCTCTGTGAACCAAAAAGTGGGGTTCTCACCAGAAACCCAATCTGCTAGTATATTGAGTATAGACTTCTCTGCCTACAAACTTACGATAAATATTTTATTACAACAACCCTAATGGACTAAGATATTTAGCGTCCATTCACATGAGATCCTAGAGCTGTTAATGCCTCTCTCTACGTGTGGGTTCATGTCTTATGGGCCTCAGCAATGAATAGTCTCAAGTGCAGCCTGTCAACTACTGCCCTTTAGGGATCAAAGATCTACTGAGCTACCCTACTAAACTACTTAGGATGCATAGGAACTCATTGAGAACAGGTCCTTCACTACTTTCCTGCATACAAATTAATCATGGCTCCCCAGTTTCCAACCTGGATGGAAGGAAGCAAGGGGAAACTCTTAGAGTCACACTGCCTCCGCATGACATGCAGTTATTTATATTCCACCACTCCTTCTCTGTTCTGGATTGTAGAACACAAGATCTCACTCCCACCTTGGCTTGCCCTGGGAAGTAACTCACATCGGGTCCATCTGTTCTTTCTCTCCTGCCCACTTTGGTGATCACATACCTCTTCAGGTTTTTTGTATACTACAGCCCCTGGCAGGAACAGAAATGGATCAGTGAGGGTTGTGGCCCTTTCTAGTCATTATAATATGATCAGATATTGGCTTTCAAAGCTCAAGGATTTGACTCCTATATAATATATACTTTACCAACTCCTTCCTAAATATAAATGCTGTCATTTGGAAAAAACAAAAGAATTGGAGTTTAGAAGCTCTAGAAACAGGCCATGAATAGCAATTGGGCATTTGTACTGCTGTTTTTGTTTGCCAATTCTCCTAGAATCCCAAGGTGTCCCTGGCTTTGTGCTTCCATATACACCATCTTTGCCATTTCTGTCTCCAATTAGAGACCCATTATCATTGTTTTGAACTGCTATAAATCCTACCTTCCTAGCCACCTCCAAAGGCCAATTTCCATACTTTTCCTCCCCACCCCTTCCCCACCCACCCATACATATTTGGTAGCCAAGAATTTGTCTCCTATATCATTCTATATCATATAATACTCAGGAAATCCCATTCCAAACATTTATGGGCTTTCATTACATCTCTGGCTACATCTCCAAACTTCCTGAACTCTTTTGACACACTTCCTCTGTGTCTTTTCTCTGGGTTTATAGGTGACGACTCAAAAGATTTTGACATGTCAAAGTCACAAAGTGGTAGATGGAAGAATGACCTCTGAAACTCATGGTTACACCCTCCTGAAGTCTACATGTTCAAACCCTCACCCCCATGTGATGGTATCTGGAGTTCAGTATTTTGGGAGATAAGTTTAGATGAGGTCATAAGGGTGGGGCTCCAGTATTTTGTTATGGCAGCCTGAACTGACTTATACACATCTTTCTTTCTTCCCTTCCCCTTCCCTTCCCTTCCCTTTCTTCCTTCCTTCCTTCCTTCCTCCCTCCCTCCTTCCTTCCTTTCCTTCCTTCCTTCTTTCTTTTTAATGAACTCATCACATTTTCTTCTCTATTCTCCCCTGACTCCATGACAAGGGATTTATTATCAATTGATTCCCCTTGAACCTTTCAACAAAGAGGTAGATAAGAGAAGGAGGAGGAGCCATTGACATTTTGTTTTTTTCCAGTGTTAAATCATCCAACTCCCTTCTCTTCTCTGTATCCCAAATTAAACCTTGAAACTAAATTTCTAGGTTGTCAGTAACAGATGGAGCCTATGAGAATGTGGAAGTGTTTTGCTGGTAATGCAGTTCTCTGTTTTGCTGGGCTGCACTCTGCAGTGCAGCATCTCTGAGCTGGTGTTGGGTCGGGCTCCTGCTCCTCTCGTTCCTGTAGAAGAAAGGCCAGAAGCTAACATTATTTAAGTAATAATGGATGTGCCATTTTACAGTGTGCATCATTAGAAGTTGACAGACAAGAATGAATCTGGAAAAACATTAAGAAGGGTGCTTTCCTAACCATGGCACAGTAGGAAAAAGTCCTTGGGGAGGGGAGGAAGTCTTCAAGATCTTAACCAGGGACGGTGTTAGACTTGTCATCAAATGCATGTATGCCTGCCATGGTTACTGTCACATGAGCAGATAAGTGACAGGGGTATTTGGGATTAAGGACTTAATGGAAATGTGATCATGGGAAGATAAAGGATTTCAGAAGATAGAAATATAGAGGATCGCCAAGCACGGTGGCGCACGCCTGTAATCCCAGCACTTGGGAGGCTGAGGCAGGAGGATCATGAGTTCAAAGCCAGCCTCAGCAACTTAGTGAGGACCTAAGCAACTCAGTGAGACCCTGTCTCTAAATAAAATACAAAATAGGACTGGGGATGTGGCTCAGTGGTGGAGTGCCCCTGGGTTCCATCCCTAGTACAAAAAAAAAAAAAAAAAAATTGAGGATCTATAAAATTCCAAGATTTTGACTAAAATAAAAGATAACTGTAGTAGTATCTCAGCAGTTTTGGGGGTTGCTATGGATGCTTTTCCATGGTAACAGGCTCCACTCTGGGAAAGCCCTTCTTCTTCCCACAGAGGTCAAGGAAACTATGAGGGGGTTACAGGAGCTCTGCATGGACTTCTAAGTGAATTCAGGCAATGCTTTGAATCTCCATTCAATCATTGCCAAAGGAAGCCTATGGGCTAAAAATGTCATCTTATGGGTCCCAGTCAAGTGAACTAAATCCAGAGCTTTGGAAATGTAGTTTGTGATCCTATAAAAGAGCCTTGAAGCTGGGTATGGTGGCACAGACCTATAATCCCAGTGGCTGGGGAGGCTGAGGTAGGAGGATCATGAGTTCAAAGCTGGCCTAAGCAACTTAGTGAGGCCCTAAGCACAATAGCAAGACCCTGTCTCTGAATAAATATAAAAAGGGACTGGGGATGTGGCTCAGTAGTTGAGTGCCCCTAGGTTCAATCAAAAAAAAAAAAAAAAAAAAAAAAAAAGAAGAAGAAGAAGAGGAAGAAGAGCCCAGAAAATTTCTTATTTCTGAAGACTGAGAGTTGTGTATTCAAGATATCCCAGTGTCCAGTACAGTGTCCAGCTCTTAGAAGTCACAGAATAATTATTCCAATCAATGAAGAGGCCTCCAGTATATAGCCTCGTCCAACAGGTCGGTTTCAGTTAGCAATTGTGGAATAGATGCTTCAGACTTCTCCTCTTTAACAGGCAGTTCTGAATGAAAGAATATATCTCAGCCAGCCATCTCTTCATGTCCCCTTCCAACTGTTGGGATCTGGCACAGCAGAGGTGCTAGAAACAGTGTCAGTAACATGTATAACTGGAGAGGAAGGATATAATTTACAAGAACAGAAGCATAAGATGGGAAGAAATGAGATGAAAACTCGATCTTTACTGGGGCCCTACCGGTCAAGTGCATGACGCCCATGGCTACCTGTGCATCCACAGAACCTATATGTAAATCTGTACTTGGCATCAGGCGCAGGTGTGGAGGTGGGGAATGCTAGAGCTACTGGGGTGGGGCTGGTTTGCAGTGATATCAAGGACGTGGGGCAGAGAGGAAGTCCACCCAGAGTACTCATGGAAGGGTAGTAGACGAGGAGGATCAAAGCTTATCTGGTCACCCCCTTCACCCACCTTCCCAAGGGGCTCTCCACAACCTCTTGTAATGTGCTACAGTAGCTTCTAGTGTAAGGGCTACAGAAAAGAGAGCAGGCCAGTGGCTGCAAATGAGGTCAAGAAAACCCTCAGCATCACTGGGTACTGCATCAACTCTTTCCACCAGTGCTGATCAGGTGGTGGAATGAAGTTGAAGAGCTGTTATGATCCTGAGAGTGGAATTTACAGAAGTCTTTCTACAGATATATAGCTGAAAATAATGTCAATATTTCCTCCCAATACATTCCCCCCATTGTAATTAGAATCCAGCTTATTTTGAGAAATTTAAAAAAAGAAGCCCTTAAAAATAACCTCTGATCTCACCTCCATGTGCATTTTGGCATTTCCCCTGAGTCTGCTTGCTGTATATAAACATCCCGTGTGGCTATTGTTATTCTGTATGTGTGGGTCCGTGTTCTGTCCTTCTCCTTTATTTAACTTCAAATTCTAATTTGCTGTTACAAGTTTTTGATACATTATATAGTGAAGAGGTTCAGAGTGAGCACAGGGAACTGGAAGTATCTAGAGTGGGATGTAGGATGCTTATGTGATCATGGGTTACGTTTTCACCCTCTCTAGCCTCAGTTTCCTATTCTTTAAAATGACACTAACTAGTCCCTACCACTGAGTGGTGGTGAGGCCTAAATGAGATCCTGTAGATAAAGCCTGTTACACAGTGACTGACATATGATATATGCTCAAAAATGTTTTTAATAACAAAGAATATTAGTGGCAGCATTATATTTTGTCTTAAAATAACCCAAAAGCCTGCCCCTAGATTGACCCTATAGTAGAGTATATTTTTGTGCTTAGAACTTTATTATGCACTTAATATATTTTTAGGCATTTAAGGTATTCTTATGCATTTAATGTTGTTGCTAAGAATCGAACCCAGTGCTTTACACATGCTAGGCAAGCAGTGTACCACTGCCTCAGCCCTAGAGGCAGATTTATTGACTGGTAAAATGAAACTGGGAAGCACAGAGGTGGGACTCTCTTCAAAATCCTGGAATCTGAAACTCCATCATCTGGAAGCTCTTGCCTTCTCTGCATGTCTGGTCTCTCTCTTCATTTTCTAGACCAGCTTTTCTGAGTCCAGGAACTGGGTCACTAGGAACTCCACAGGGGCTGACACCCTTATGGAAAGACCTTTCCCTACATAGCTCCATACTGGGGGAAAGGCAAAGGGAACCTCTGTCTTGGTGTGAGTCACGTGACCACTCTGTGCTCCCTGGGTGTAGACAGGAAATGGATCACCATGACTGGCTTGGCATATGGCATGGACGCACCACCTGATGGGGTGGAGGAAAGCTGTGATTGGTCCCTTGCTATGACTGACAGCATAACCTGGCCATGTGATTATTTCCTCAGGACCCCAAAGAGTAGAATTATCAGATCAAAGTCCTTAACCTTGTAAAGATATTGCTAATATCTACATGTTGCCAATGTATTTCTCCACGACTTTTTTTCAGACTCTGCTTGGATTGGCATAGCTTGTCTCCTAGCCCACTGCCTATGGCATGCGCAGGGCCTTACAACACCTTGGCATGTTGTTCAAGGTTGACCCTGACTGCCTTCACACCTTACTCTATATTTTCATGCCCTGGCATAGGGAACAGGCTGCTTTAATAAAAGCAGGGGACCATTCAACATTAGGTCCTAGAGGACAACTGTGATGGCTCCTTCACCTCTTGCTCCTGGTCCCAAGGAGCAAGCCAGGCTCTCTAGCAAGTCATGCAGCCTCACGAAATGGCTGTGATGGTCCAGAGGAAGCCCCAATCCCACAGAAGAGCAAACTTTCTTGATATTTACCCAGCGTCTGCTTAGTGATTGACTGTCATCTTCCACTCTGCCTTGTTGAAATCAATAGAAGACCTAATGAAGTGGAAATGAAATCAATATTTAATTCCCACAGGTAAGAGAGAATGCCAGGGCCTATGTTAAACTGCCATCTCCCCCCACTTCCAAAGGGTAATAAGGGCTATGCCATCTCCCCCACATAGCTAAGACTTATAGCTGTGATTTCTCCCATAGTGAATTACTATATTCCTACCATGTGCCAGGTGTTAATGTTGTACGTATTTATTCCATCCACACAGTAAATTCCGCCATGATTCATTAACCACATATTAAATGGGCAAAGTGCTAAGTAGTTGAAATTCACCATCACATTTAAGCCTTTACTTTTTGAAATACATATTAATGCTTTATTCTACTGATGAGGAAACTGACACACAAAGAAGGGAAGAAACTTGCTTTGTTTGCAGAGTCAGAATTTGAACCCAAGTGTGGCTAATTTCACATCTTGCTTTTCTTTTTTTTTTAATATTTTGTTTTAGTTGTAGGTGGACACAATACCTTAATTTTATTTTTATGTGGTGCTGAGGATGGAACCCAGGGCCTCAGGCATGCTAGGTGAACCCTCCACCACTGAGCCACAACATCAACCCCCACATCTTGTTTTTCATTTCCCCACATTATTTTAGTGCTGCACTATGGTGTTCACAATGGTGGGATTTATTGTTGCAAATTTGTGCACACAATGTAACAGTATAATTTGGCCAGTATCATTCCCAGCAGTTCTTCTTTCCTTCCCTTCCTCCTAACCCCTAGTCCCTTTGCTCTCCTTTTGATTTTCATGAGATCCCTCTCTCATCTTTTATTTCTTTTTTTCCTCTCTAACTTCCACATATGAGAGAATTACTATATTCGCAGACCCTTAACCATCTGAGTTTGGCTTATTTTGCTTAAGATAATGGTCTCCAGTTCCATCCACTTTCCTGCAAATGACATAATTTCATTCTTTATGGCTGAGTAAAACTCCATTGTGTATGTATACCACATTTTCTTTATCCATTTGTGCATTGATGGGCTGGTTCCATAGTTTGGCTATTGTGAACTGTGCTGCTAGTATGCATATGGTGGGTTTTTAACCACTGTGCTTTACCACTTCCCATTTCACGGATGAGGAAATTAAGGCTTAGGAATGACATTCCCTAGGAGGCATACAGCATAAACAGGTAATAAATGGATCCAAGAGCTTCACTTGACCTTCAGAAGTTTCTTTGAAGTATGACTTGATTTCAGTGCTCTCATCTGTCTCATTAAGGAACTCTAATGTACACAGCAGGGACTGGATCCCATAGGAAATGCATATTAGACAAAATCCTTGTTCTTACAAAGTTCATGGCCTAGTTTTTGGCAATATAACATGTAAAACTAAAATACAGTATGTGGGGACCCAGTTATGACTTAGATGGTGAATCCATTAAGATTACTTTGGCTCCAGCAATAAGAAACCGTGTCTCAGGTTGAGCTGGACCATGAGGAAATGCATTTTCTCCTGTAATGCGAGGACTGTAGGTGGGGCAGTCTGGGGCTGGCTCTTACTCAGACTTACAACATATGAGGAGGCATCTGCAGGTTCTAGCCCTTGTTTTTCCATGTGTCCTCAGGCTTAGCTCTCTCATTGTCACAGGATGTTTGTGGGAGTATTTGTGTCACATCCAGAAATGATCATTCACTAAAGGAAATGCTATTTCTTCTTATGTCTTTTTTTTTTTTTAATTGAGAAAACCATTACCAGATATTCTTTACAAACTCAAGGGAGTCTTTAGTCAGAATCCATAGTGTAAATCCTCCAAAGTATTATTGTCTCCGGAAAGGAAACAATAGTGAATGACTTAGAAAATGTATAGGCCAGACTGAGGCATCTACGTGGGGATGAATACCTGAAAAAAAATAAGGATTCTATTTGGAAAAAGGTAAGGGACATTAAAGAACACCAGGAAGATAACCAAGAGCATTGACTTCATTATAAGTCTGAGAGAGTCAAAAAGTAGTTCTAGGAGCTGCCTGAGACAACCGTTACTGAGTGTGGTGACGACTCAGGAGCCATAGGCTAGGAAGTGCCTCCATTGCCTCAATAGCTGTAATGGAAACTTCTCCATTCACTGTCTGTGCAGCCTTGGGTACATTGTTAACTTCCATGTGCTCTAGTTTTCTTGCTTGCATGGTAGGATTCTCTCAGGCATTGGAGATTTGCCCCAAGAACCAACAACAAACATTGCTATAGCCATCCAAGAATATAGGAGATATTTACTTAAAACTACTTTTCTCCAAGATACTGTATAAGGTTGACCAACTTCAACCCAGCCATGTTTCAACCCAGCCCACATTTTCCTCACTAAGCCATGCACCTTGGCAATGCATGTGTCTACCCTGAGGAAAGCATTATCCCACAAGGACATTATGTTTTTGTCAAGCCACCATTCTTGGGGTCTGTATTGGAGGTGCCTTTAAAAATCTACACAAAGCATCATGTGGTTTAGCAGAAGCCCTACTCTTCAAGAGTCCCAAGGTGATGAACTCGTGCTTCTCTTCTGGAACTTCTTGAAGACAGTGTACAAGCATAGTACACACTTGTTCTTGTTTGCAGCCTGTACATAGCACACACATGTGTGCATATGCACACATACATGCTGGCTCAGAACATGGTCTCTGGAATCAGTATGGAAGGACTTGTTTCCTAAAATTTGTTTCTTAATTTGGGCTTTTTAACCAAGAGTTTGAAATCAGGTAGCTTTATGGTAGATGATCCCAGGAAGCATGGTGAGGAAATGAAGAAAATGGAGAAAAGTCCATAATAGTTACTACATTCATCAGCTTGGAGTTCATTCTACCATGATCTATCCAATGGGCTTTGGACACACCTTGAAATTGTCTTACCAAGGGGGAAAAATGGAAGTGTTTAATCTAGCAACTCCTACTTCTCAGTAGATGAGGGTAGAAGATACCTGACTACAAATAATCACCAATAATACTTGCCCCCCCAGTATCTGGGATTTATACCCTTGTGTAATCCATTTCCCCCTGTGTATCAAGATTGGTGTTTATAACCAAAAGTATATGGCAGAACTGATAGTATGTCAGGACTGAAGCCACATTATAGAAGGCAGTGTGACTTCTATTTTGATTCTCTCAGATCATTAGCTGGGGGGAAGCCAACTGCCATTCAGAAAGCCAAGTTCAGAAGCTCATGAGGTCATTTTTGTCCATTGAGCACAGCCATGAGACTTGGTGATCTTCAAAGTGGATTCTCCAATCCCACACAGACACTCAGATCGTTGCCCCTTTGGCCAGAAACTTGATGTGGTCTCAGGAGAGAAAGCCAGACAGAACTGTCAGCTTTCTGTTAATGTAACAAATATCTGAGATAAATAAACTTAGAAAGAGAGAAAAATATTTTGGCTCAGTTTTGGAGGTTCCAGCCCATGATCATTCGGGCCCCTTGGGGCCTGTAGCAAGTCAGCATATCATGGCAGGGAGCAGAGGATAAAACAGAGCTTTTCACTGTAGGGCAGGGAAGCTAAAGAGAGAGAGAGGAAAACTCAGGGTCTCACTGTCCCCTTCAAGGGTTCTCAGTCCCTTAGTGACCTGAATACCTTTATGCTCAATCCCACCCCTTAAAGGTTTTGCCAGCTCACTATAGCACCATGCCAGGGACCAAACCTTCCCACATGGCCCTTTAGGGGACATTCCAGATCCAAACTATAGCACTGTCCAAATAAATTTCTCCCAGATTTCTGATCCTCAGTGGTTGTGATTATAAATGCATATTGTCTTAAGTTTCCAGGTTCTGGGTGATTTTTACACGATACCTAACAAATCCAGTGTCTGGTTTACATTCCAACATTTCTGCACCGTCTTTTGCATGGAGCAGGCAAAACTCCTGTGGCCAGAGAAAGTCCTCAGCCAGCACAGGTGCTGAGGGAGACTTAGAGCACACACTGGAACTGCTCATCTGAGCTGCAGGAGACACCAGGAGAAGACGTGAAGGCAGGACCCAGCCATCAGAGGGGTGCAAGCTAAAGCATGACAGCTCACCCCTCTGAACTTGGGTTTCTCTCCTCTTATTACCTGTTCTCCTCTCTCCTTCCCAACTTCACTCTCTTCACCCTTCTACTTAACTCCTGAAGGATTGAGTGAGTTTTGAAGACATCCACCTTCTTGACTGAGATGAGGGTTCTCAAGTTGACTCAGCCCAGGCTCATCTGAAGGGCTGCTTGAGGAAACAGTAAATCCAGATCTAAAAGAAGTGGCCTGAGAAACTGAGTGTGTCTTATTATGCACATTGAGGCAAACATCAGGGTCTATCAAAGTGTGTCCAAGGAACTTGGCAGGAACCCTCTGAAAATAAATACATGAATCAACAAAAAGACCAGTGAGTAGACTTAATTTCTTCTCCTGTGTCAGTGCAGAAATCCACACGCACTTGCCTTTCATGCTGCGTGTATGAAAGGAATCGTCACTTGGCTCAGACTTCTGATCAGCTCCATGAAACGCATTGGCTGTGCCCAGCACTGGGTGGAGGGAGAGTCCTCGAAGAAGAATCGCACACTTATTTCCCTCTGGAACTCAGGCTACCAGGGGCGACTCCCAGGCACTGAACCTGTGAGTGCATAGGTGTCAGCTAGGTGTGCAGGTGCACGTCTTTAGGAGAGAGGGGCTGTTGCTCTCCACTTATTCTTAGAAGCCCCAGGAAGTGTAAGAACCACGGATCTAGGACAAGGATCATCTGCATTTATGATATACAAAGCAAAAAATAGAGTTTGGGCAGAGTTTTTCTCCCCCACCATCCCTGGAATAACTTGGCAAGGAGGACCTAGAAAGAATGTGCCCAACAGCAGTATCCAAATTCAACAGAATTTGAAGCTATTTGTTTATGCTGATACCACGACTGGAACGGGATTTTCTACTCATGTCATTAATTCATTTTGATATATGGGACTTTATCTCAGGACCACTTGGTCACATTAATGGGGATCATTTAAAATTAGAAATGTTCAGGGTCAGGTTCAGGGTCAGGTACAGTGGAGCATGCCTGTAATCCCAGCAACTGGGGAGGCTGGGGAGGGAGGATCTGAAATTCAAGGCCAGCCTCTGCAACTTAGTTAGATCCTATAACAGAATAAAAATTAAAATATTAAAGAAAAAGAATAAAAATAAAAGTAGAAATGTTCAAATAAGGCTCAAATAATTTCCTTTTCTCTCAATCTTAGCCATTGTCCTGTTATCCTGTTCTTTAAGCTGTTTTCTCCATCCCAACTTCCTGTGGATAATCATCTCATGCTGAGAACGGAAGCTGAAAGTATCGCCAAGGCCCTGGCCTTCACACCAGAGGAACCAACCAAAGCCCAAATTGTAACATTTTTTGGTAAACACAGCCCAGCTGAATCTGTATATGTGTATTTCTTTTCCCTTTTTCATTCTTCCTTGTTTTTTGCACTGGGGTTTGAACCGGGGTGCATTCTTCCACTGAGCTACATCACCAGCCTTGTTTATTTTTTTTTTCATTTTGAGAAGATAGCGTCTTGCTAAGTTGCTTAGGATCTTGCTAAGTTGCCAAGCGGGCCTCTAGGTTGTGATCCTCCTGCCTCAGCTTCCTGAGCAGTTGAGATTACAGGTGTGTAAAACCGTGTCCGGCTCTGGCTCTTATTTTAAAGGAAACCTTGTTGGAAAGATATCAGTCTGGTGATCCCAAGGCGGTTTCTGGTGGACTGGTCAAGGTCCAGGTCCTTACACTGATGTGATCTTCATTCTTGGTAGTTAGCACGGGAAAGCCCTCTAAATTGTAGGTTTCTCAAAGTAGTGTTTGTCTCTTTACAGAATCTGTTTGTTAATGCACAGGTAGATTTACAGATTTTCTGGGAATTTGGGAGTAACAGGACAAGAAGACAGACTGATTCAGGGAGTGACAGACCCAGAAAGGTACAGAGAACTTCTGAGTTAAAATCCTATTTCCTTGTCCCTTGTTTTAATCAACTTTTTCATCACTATGACCAAAAGATCCAACAAGAACAATTTTAGAGAAGGAAAAGTTTATTTGGGCCTCAGAGTCTCAGAGGTCTCAATCCATAGACCGCCGACTCCATTGCTCTAGGCCTGAGGTGAGGCAGGATGTCATGACAGAAGGGCACAGTGAAGGAAAGCAGCTCAGGACATAGCAATGGGAAGCAGAGAGCTCTGCTTACCAGGGTCCCTAATGACCCCCTCCTCCAGCCACACCCCACCTACCTACAGTTACCACCCAGTTAATCCCTTCCCATGGATTAACACACTGATTAAGTTAAGACTCTCATAAATCGTTTCCCCTAGAACCTTCTTGCATTGTCTCACACATGAGCTTTCAGGGGACACCTCATGTCTAAACCATGACATCCTTTCTTTGTGTCTCCTTTCTACCTGTCTCTTATTCCATCTATCCTACCTCACTCCCAGTTTGGGCCAAACTGCAATTAGATTTATTTTTCCTTTTTATATTATTTTCTTATTATTCCTGATGCCAGTGGGTGACAAGCCAGTTATTTGGGACCCTAGACTGGCCTGGGCTTCTGTAAGGTCACTCCCCTGAGCTAGGAGTGGCCATACCCACCAGGCTGGGAAACCATATCAGCAAATACTCTCTCCTTTCACAAGGCTGAGAAACGTCAAGGTTTCATTTTATTAGGGCTCATGCTTAGTAGAAGCATACACACATCCTGGCAGTTTTTAAACATTAGTAAAATTGTATTCAATCAGGAAGTACTACGGAGTGCCTCCTAGTTGTTAGATTCCCAACTGATTCGCACCACCAGATACCACAGCAACTCAAAAAAACTGTGATAGAAAATATACACATTGAAACACAGCTTACGTTGTTTTTGATGATTCAGAAGGCCACGTGGGCTGTTTGGGGCACATCCCTTATCATGGATCTTGGTGTTTTTCTGTTTTATTCTTACTGTAACAAAATCAGATGAGTGAATACTAGGTGACCCTCGGTTACTAAGCAGGTTATCAAAATGGGCTTGGCAGAGAGGATGTGATTTTATACTCGACTGCAACTAGAAAAAGCAAAGACACATTTTTATTGCAGTGTGGGTTTCTTTCTGAGAAGGACTCTCAGCAGCTTCTGTCCCCAAATTAACTGTCTCTTCACCAAATCAGGTAAAATTCGATTCCTCTTTATGGATTTCTAAAATTAACTTTCAGATGGTTGATTCTTGAAGATGAGATCTGGGATTCTAAACACCCAGAGGCCCTAGACCATATCTGTGGAGGTGATTTATTGTACCTAGATCAGCAGAGGACTGGGGGACTCAATGGCTGGGTAAATCTCTCCACTTTCTAGAATCCCACTTGGTGACACTTATTCCCCAGTGTCTGGCAGGACTTTCTTCAAGTTTTTGAGAAAATGAACTTAAAACAGTGTGCAAATTCCACGAAAAAAAGAAAACTGGCATTTTTGTCTCTGAACCAGGAAGTTCTTCTCAATGTCTTGCTGAAATTGTTCCTGTTTCCTTCAGAGCCAATGATTTATCAACTGCATACAACCCAGTAAAAGCAGACCAATGGCCTGCAGAAGCCAGAGTGTGTGTGTGTGTGTGTGTGTGTGTGTGTGTGTGCTAAATGCTTTAATCACTAGGGTTCTTTCAGCTTTAAAAGTTCATTAGAATTGTAAATGACATTGACACTGAATTGAATTTCAAAGGTGGCTTGTCTTACTGAGACATTAAAGTATCTTGCGCATCTCAGTGGCACCCTAAGAAAGGCTTTATACTTCCTTCCCTTACTTTTATCTGTGTAACAAAACGACCAATTTAGAAAGTACTCATTTCTATTATCATATTTGTTTCTCTTAGTGACTTTCAAAATAGTGTTTCTTATTAGAATCCCTTTTTTAAATGAAAAAAAAAAAACCTATAATCAAAAGGCAAAGTCGTGCTGACAAGATTATGGGAAAATTGGAACCCACATGTCCTGTTGGTGGAGATGTTAACAAGACCAGTCATGGATGGTAAAAACAGTTTGGCACTTTCTCAAAAGGTTAAACATGGCATTGCTAGATGACCCGGCATCTCTACCCATAGTTATCTACTCAGGAGAATGGAAAGCGTATGTTCATGCAAAATGTGTGCATGAATGTGCAGAGCACCCTTACTAACTGCCACAAATAGAAATAAATAACCTGAGTGTCCATCAACCGGTGAGTCAGAAGATGAGCAAAATCTGCTAGACTCATGCAATGAAACATCATTAGACAATAGCAAATGAATGCAGTCATTACCTATCATAGATGTGAAACCTGAAAATGTGCTAAGTGGTCCTCACCACTTGGGAGGCAGAGGCAGGAGGATCACAAGTTCAAGACCAGCTTCAGCAACTTAGTGAGATTCTAAGTAACTCAGCAGGACCCTGTCTCAAAATGAAAGAAAAAAGGAGGGGAGGGCACTGGGAATGTGGCTCAGTGGTAAAATACAAGTTGGTTCACTCTCCAGTACCAAGAAGAAGAAGAGGAAGGGGAAGGAGAAGGAGAAGAAGAAAATATGCTACATAAAAGTAGCCAGACACACTACAAATATGTATAATATAATGCCATTCATGAGAAATGTATAGAATCAGCAAATCCATACCCTTAGAAAGTAGATGAGTGGTGGCCCAGATGAAGGCAAAAGGAGAGTACACAAGAATGTGGTCCAGTTTTCTCTGGAATCATGAAATGTTCTAGAATTAGAGAGTCGTGATGCTGCACAGTTTTTTGATCATAGAAGCCACTGAATTTTACTTTAAAATAATAAATTTGCTGGTATGTGAATTATATATACATTACTAAAATATATATATTAAAGTAAGGAAACAGAATTACTAAGAAATTATTGAATTTATGCAGCATCAGATGTCCATTGGCAGAAGAATGAATTATCAAAGCATATTCGTATACTGGAGTATTATACAGCAGTGCAAAGGGAAGAACTACAGTGTAGGTAAGGACATGGTTGACTCTTAGAAATAATAGGCTAAAAAAGCAAGTTGAAGAAATCATACATAGATTCATTAATATTTTTGTAAAACTTGAAAACAAATGGTCAGATATGTTTATATGTAAAAAAAATTTATTTAAAATAAAATCAAGAGTTAGCGATGATAGTGATATGGGGTTGGGTGGGCTATAGTCTAACTATATTCCAGTTCTTAAATTAAGTGGCAAGTGGCTAGAGTTCCACATTTATTATGCTTCCTTTCATGGTATCCCTAACCTTTTATGTGCAAATATTATACAGCATTAGGTTAAAACATAAAACGACCAAATATTATGTTATATTTCCTTGGCCAAAATAGTCAAATAGTAGCAATTTCATATCATTCACTATATTATTATTTTTGTTTGGTTTTGTGAGTTTTTATTTGTTTTGTATCAGGGATGGAACTCAGGGGCACTTAACCACTGACCTCATCCCCAGCCCTTTTTATTTTTATTTCGAGACCGTCTCGTGGAGTTGCTGAGACTGGTTTTGAACTTGTGATCTTCCTGCCTCAGCCTCCTGAGCTGCTGGGATTACAGGTGTGTGCCACTATACCTGGCCACATATATTTCTTTTAAAGTGTGTAAAAACAGGAGACTTTGGACCCAAATTGACACTAAATTCAACATGGAGCAACTTTCTTTGAGGGAGTCACATTTTATACCAGGTATTGTTCTGGTGGGAGGGAGGATAAAATAATAGTAACTGTAACATCAGCCAGGGCTCCTAATTTTTACTAGGTGTTCCTTATGCCTCAGTCACTCTATACATATTCCCACCAAGTCTGCAAATCACATTTTACAGATGAAATCTGAGGTTTAAAAAACTTCCTTAAAGCAACTATGGGTGATTGATTAATGATATGGTTTCTGTATCATATGTAGATAAATCCTCTCTCATATAAAAAAAAAAAAAAACCTGGTCCGTCCTTTCTCTGCATTTCCGCTTTATCCACACTAGCATACTTTTTTCTCTTGGCTAATGTCAGTCTCCAGAGTGCCTCTGTCTGACTCACTGGCCTGCCTTCCGTCCCTTAGGTATAAATCTCCATTCCTTACTGCACCTACAAGGTGTAGGAGTTTGATGGTGTCCCCATAACAAAGGCCCACAAATCGGGGGCCTTAGAACAATAGAAATGTATTCTCTCACAGTTCTGGAGACTGGTAGTCCCAAATCAAGTTGCTGGTATAGCCACGTTCCCTCTCAGACTCTGGGTTTTCTCCCATCTTGCCTATTCTGGCTTCTGGTGGTGGCTGGGCAGTCCTGGGGGGCCTTCCTGTGTGGCTGCCCACTTCAGTGTGGTCCCCATTGTCCTACCCATCATGATCTCCTTTCTCACGTGACTTTCTCCACGTGAAGCTACATGGCTATTTTCCCTCCTTATAAGGATGTTGGTCTTATTGGATTAAATGCTACCTAATCAAGTGTGACCTCATTCTGACTTGATTATCTTTGCAAATGCCCTTTTTCCAAATGAGGTCACATTCTGAAGTCCTGAGAATTAGGACTTCAGGTTATCTTCTTGGGGGACATGATTCAACCTGTAGGACTTGTCTTTAAGACCTTCCTAGCTGTCTGTCAACCATTGCTTATCATCCCCTACATTACTGTATTGACCTGTTGTTATGGTTTAGATGTGAGGTGTCCCCCAAAAGCTCATGTGTGAGACAATGCAAGAAGGTTCAGAGGAGAAGTGATTGGGTTGTGAGAGCCTTAACCTAATCCATGGATTAATCCACTGATATGGATTAACTCGGTGGTTACTATAGGCAGGTGGGGCGTGGCTGGAGAAGGTGGGTCATTTGGGGCTTGCCTTTGGGGTACCTATTTTGTCCTTGGTGGGGACGTTATCACTGTTACCTTGACACTTGAGTCCTTTGAGTCTCTATTATCCTGTCTATAAAACAGGGCTGATCCTTGGATCTCTACTTGACTCAATAAATGAGGAGGAGGTGGAATAAAAACAAAGGAAAGGTAATTCAGGAGTTTATCAAAAACAAAGATGTAAGTTGGGGTTGGCAAAGAAGATTCCTGAAGGACCAATCCTGTCCCACTGGACTCTCATGGCTGCTCTGCAAACTTGCAGGACAGCATGATTTGAAGGCCACTTTGTGCTTTCATTTTTCTGCTGCACATTCAGCTAATTGCTTTGGCACCAGTGTGCCTCGGGCTGCAGGCCTGGGAACCTGTCCATTACAGAAAACAGTCCAGATCCTTGAAGTAAGAGGACAGCAGTTCAGGAATTAGGGAAGATCCAGGCTTCTGATTTTATAATGGAAAGTTAGCAAGAGACAGTGAAGGAAGAATTAGCCAGAATGTAGGAGATGATAATTCTATGTGTATACCTTTAGGAAGCAATAAGTCAACCCGGAAGCCTATAGCCATGGCGAGCATCTGCCTCAAGAGACAGAAGACAAATACAGGTCTCGGGATGGCCCTGTACTTCAGTTAGCATTACATGAGAGACCTAGATCCATCCCCAGGCTTATACAGACCCCATAAAAGCAAAGTCTGAGTATACTGTTTGGGCAAAGAGAGGTTTCTCTTAAACTAAAGCCGTTTCAGCATTAAAAGCCAATTGTATGAATTCTACACTTATATCAGGAAACCTGGATTAAAGCTCTGTTGATTTCTAGTCCCTGAGGAGCTCGTTCATTGGTGAGTGTCCAAAGACAGATGGGAGATAGAATCCCAGTCCTCATGAGAACACAGCCCACTTTCACCTGGCATTAAAACATGGGAAGGAGCCCTGGATTTGCAGTCAGATCCGCCTGTGACTTACAGGATTGGGGAGCTTGGATAGTGACCAAGCCCTGTGTCCCATGTGTAAATCAAAGATGGTAGCACTCCACATACCACTTCTGGGTGCGATCTTGGCCAAGTCTCAGCGTACAGAGGGTTCCCAGCTGCCTATTCTCCTGGGTCCCTACACCCCTCCTGTTCTAATATTCATGATTTACTGCCCTTCCCTTCTGGACCATTTTTTCTCAATTTTTTTCATTATTGGTACTTTCAGGAGTATTTTTGACATTTTCCCCCTTATTTTTCTCCCATTTCCCTATGATTTTAATAGCACAGATTCTTACTTCATATTGATTTCTGCAACTTGATTCTTTGGAAAGTCATAAAGCATTGTTCAGATCTAAGATATTTTGGGCCCCACTACAACTAGTTTTACTCCTCTGGTGGTAATATCTTCCCTCACTGAAAAATCATGTTTTATGCAGCAACTTAGATCTCAGTACTACCTACGTCTGGTGTGGTACAGTGTATGACCACATAGCACATAAGAAATGGGAGGTGATATTTAATGTGTGGTTCAATGGTTAATCACTTGATGGGTAAGGATTCAAAGAACCATGTAGAAAAATTGCCCAGTCATTTTCCTACAAATGGGTAATATGTATTTGTTCCCACTCCTGAAGGTCCATATAAAACTTCCAGTAGCATCGATCCAAATCATTTCAGATCTTTTATCACTGTGTCTGTCACCTGATGTTGGCACAATAAGGGCTTATGTCATCTGCCTCTGCTCTCTTGTCACCTGCTGTGGCTGTTACCTATTTAATGAAAGAATAAATGGAAGGCAGCATTAAACAGAGAACTCGGGTTGGAACAGTTCTGACCATCTAGTGATCACTCCAGTGGTCTAGGGGGCAGGACACCTTTGCTCACAAGCATCCTTTCTGTCTCTTGAAGGGATTTCCTGTGTCACCTGGAAGCCCTCTGGTGGCAGAGGAGAAAGCAGCCTTGCACATTAAAGCACCGGCTTCTTCAATTCATTTTCTAACCATCCCTTGGGAGTGTGCACATACTAAGAGTGAGGCCAAGCAATGGAATTTGTGCTGTTAAAAGTAGGGAGAGGGGTGAAGGAGAGGGGCAAGGAAACTAAGGGTTCCGGAAAGGCTCTGTTCTCACATCTGGGTGCTGATCCTATGGTTGGATTCGTCTTGTCATAATTCACAAGTCATTTACTGACCATTTGTGTGCTTTTCTGGATGGACGTTATACTTCAAATAAAAGGAAGAAAAATGAGGAGTAGAGTCTGAGTCTCCTGATGATCAGTTGCTTAGGAAGTCCCTTAACTCCTCAGGGCCTCAGTCCCCCCTTTCTTTTGAAATTCTGATCTTATTTGTTAGTCTTAAAAATTCTTATTTTTGACCCGACTCAGACTTAGACGTAGGAGCTCTCAGAGAGGACAGCCTGCGTCTCTTGGCAGTCTGTTCCTGGCCTTTTCCTTTGGCTTCTTTCATCCTGTTGGCCAAAAGTTTGGCCTATTCTGCAGCCTCTTCCTTACTTTTCTGAGTTCACTATTTCTTCAGTGCAATATGCCTTGTGTTGCAGACACATGGAGAAACAAGGTGCTAAGCCTTCCGTGCTTTGGTCCTGGGTGTTTTACCTTCCTTGTTTAAGGATTCTTTGACAACATATTGGCAGATTCTACTAGTTTTTTTGGGTCCCAGTCGATGAGGTACAGTAGTATCCATAAGTCCAGGAATATCCTTCTCTCCTTTTTGTATAATAACCACGTTGAGAACGCTCAGATTAGCATCCACAATGCAACCTGGAACAGATCTGCACCTTCTCTCTCCAGTTCGCCTTGGTCTGTCACAGGAATACCCCCTACTCAATGGCAGGTGAACACGGCCGTGGGTCCAGACTCACTGCTTCATGGGGAGACCTTCCCTTCTTCACCCAGGGGGTCAGCAGCAACTTCTGTGGCTTCTCATAAAATGAATAAGTTGGTCCACTTCCGTGAGTTTCTGGCAGCCAGTGGCTGGGAAGGAGATGTTCAGCATCTTCTTATAGCAGAGGAGATATTCAGCTTCCTCTTGGAGCAGCTGATCGCCCACCCAGTTTCTCCCTTTGTAAAACAGATAATAATAGCCTCTATTTCACAATTTCATTGTGAGAATAGAAAGATATATAGCATTTAAATCACTTAGATCAGTGCCATATAAATTGATGATTAGTGTTGATTAATGCTGATTATTCACCATCATTAATTTAGCCCACGTTTATTGAGATCATACCAACGGTATCAATCACTGTAACTCCATTTGTAAAGAGGATCTAAATTCAGAGTGAGCTAAGGTGAGGACTTCTCCCCTGTCCCCCAGCGTTTCAGCACAGGTGTCTTCCAGGACACAGAAAAGCGACAAGCGTGAGCTCTACAGATTCACCACCTGAATTCTATAGAGTTCCTGCTGGATTTGCGGTGTTGCGTGCCCATCTCTCAGACCTTGGTTGGAAGTTTTTAATAGGGACTTGACCTTGACCTTGAGGTGGACACAATTAAGGAAACTTAGTAAGGAAAATAGCAGTGCGACTTTCAGGAGGGTGTCTCAGCTGAACTTCCCTGCATGGAGCCACTCCGTTGAATCATTCCATTTTTCAGGTTCATCCCACTCAGTCACCCATGAACAAAAGAACTTGCTGTGGGAAACTGAGGTGACCCAGCTTCAAGGCTGCTGTGTCCTGCAGGGAAGAAAACGAAACACACAGTCGCCTTCTCTTGACCTTGGCTTGGCAGAGGCAGCAGATGTAAATTCTTAAGAGTTTTTGAAATTGCGAATTAACGCTGACCTTGAATTAGTCATATTTGCCGCTGAATAGATACAGAAAAGCCAGGAGTTATTTTTTTTTCTCTCTCTCTCAGGGATATGCTGAGTTTCTGTAGTCTAATTTTCCTCTAACCACTATGTATCATTTGTACAATAGGAGCATTTGTTTTGGTTCTTGCTTTAATAAATTGTGGTTCTGCTTTAATGAACAAAACCAAATAATTTGTAATTGGTCCATTAATTATTTGCATGTAAATGCCTCTGTTAGAGTAACTTAATAAGCCATTGAAAACATTCTCCTTTGCCATCTGAGTTACACTCTATTTAGTAAACGACTCTCAGCAGGGGAGGAGGGGAAGGGGGGTATCTTGTTTTGTTTTGAAGCAAGGAGACCCTCCCTGAGAAACTAAATGGGATTGCAGTCTACATTTTCAAGAAACCCTGAGTTCTAAGGCAGGAGGGGAGGGCTCAATGGAAATTCAGTGTATTGAAGTGTTAATGAATAGACCTATTCTATAAGTAGACCCATGAGAAAGTCCCTCAGAGGGTGACCTTCCTTTGCACAGCCTCCAGTTGGGACTTTTCAGTAACTGGGACAGTGTTTGCTCAACTTTGCTGCACATAAAAATCACTACAGTCTCTTCAGAAAGTCCCAGTGCCCAGTCCCACACCTATCTATTAAATCAGAAGGAGCAGGAGAGGACACCAGGCAGCTGTATGTTTTTTAAAGAACCACCTCTCCAGATGGTTCCAGAATGTAGCAATTTGGCAAGTGCTGAAATACTAGCCTTGGAAATTATCCTTCTACACATTCCACTCCCCTTGAGTTCAAGATAAAACATAATTAAGGACAATAACGAAAATAAATGAAAGTGTAAACTTGGCCCTAAACTACGTACCAGTGTAAAAACTGTCATTTCTTTGGCTTTTTAAAAAATTAATTTAAAAAAAAAACTTTTAGGTGATACATAAAAATCATACAATGGACCCCGACTGTAACCCTAGTTGTAAATCTGGGTTCCATGTGATGATTCAATACAATGCACAGTGTCCAAGTTAGGGTAAGTTAGGGGTCAGGGTCATCTGTTCCAACAATTATGGTTTCTGTTTTGGTGAAAAAATTCAAGATCTTCTAATGCAGTTTTGTTTTGGTTTGTTTTTCTTTTAAGTATATAGTACATTATCTTTACCTATAGTCACCCTACTGTGTAATAGAACCCCAGAACTTCTTGCTCATATCTAAGTGTGTGATTTAATACTCCAGAATCAACCTTTTCCCAATCCACCCTACTCCTGGTCTCCTGGCCTGTGGTAAGGACTCTTCTGCTCTCAACTTCTATGAAAGCAACTTTATTAGATGTAGCATCAGCATGCAATCAGATCCTGTGGTAATGGTCTTTCTGAGCCTGGCTTGTTTCACATAACATAATAAAAAAACAAAGCATTACAAAACACACTTCAAAGGTATCAAAATTTGAACAGCATTTTTTGTTAAAATAGGGGGGAATAACAAACACTTAGGCCCATGCCACAGAATTAAAAGTCTTTGACTTTTTGAAATACAATTGACTTGACACCAAGGGAAACATTTCGTTAACAAGATGTCTTTTTGTGAAGAGTTAATTTGGAAAAGAGGGAGATCAATTTATGGTTACTGAAAAGAAGCTCAGGGAAGGAAGAATGGTAGCTGTGGGGGAGGAAGAGCGGGACAAGACAGTCTAGGATCCTAAAGAATGTCAGGCAGCACTGCCTGTCCTCAGATCCTGACTGGAGACATAAATCTCAGGGAAAATCCAGACTGTGACTCAGTGGAAATTCTGAAGCAAAAAAGCGTCTTGTACAGATGGGAAGATGTGTTTGCTGGGGAGGGGAAGCCAGTCCATTACGCTGCAAAGACCTTTGTCTCTGATTCTAGTTTTGATGGTTTGGAATGACCTGTCATTTACCCAAGGCAGTAGAGGGTGAATGTTCACACACAGGCCAGCGTCTGACTTGGGTTCTAGCTTGGAGTGTGCCCCCTCTAAGACCTGCACCCCATTTCATCATGGGAAACAGCTGTGCACAGTGAATGTGAAGCTTAAATGAAATCATGCTCGAGAGCCCTTTTCACAGTGTTGAGAGCCTTGTAGGGCTTGATGCACTTATTAGGCATCATTATTATGAAACCGGTCTTGAGACTCTGGATCGGGTCCTTACTCCCCTGGTGTTGAAGACTGAACACCTGAGAAACACTGAGCTGAGAGCAAAAGTAAATTTTATTTAAGAAATAGAACAGAGAGAGGGAGTGAGAGGGAAAGACACTCCTGTGGAGAGGAGGGATTCCAGAGCTGGTGCCCAAGGGAGCTGAGGTGTCTTGTCCTTTTTATAGATTTCAGTTTTCCTCTCTTCTCATGCCCCCTCCTCCCACCCTGCCTATGTGACCAAAAGTGAGCAAAAGGAAGGGCAGGAAGAGAGACTTCCAGGGGGTGATTGTTGTGTTGGAAAGTGTGAACCTTTCCCTCCCCAGGAAATCTATCTATCCATTTCCTTTTCTTTGATTATCCACTACCTGTCCTTTTCCTTGGTCTCTGTTATATTCAGTATTTGGGGTCATTTTTACAAAATCATACATGCATGGACTTGGGCTTCAATCCCTGTTCCCCACTGCTTTCCTCCCCTTCTCCCTCTCCCTATTCTAATGATCTTCCTTTCATTCCTTTAGTTTTGATTGGTATTTTCCACATATACATAAGGGTGACCTTCCCTGGGTACATTTATACATGCATAGAACTTAATTTTGCTAAATTTATTTCCCTTCCCCTCTTCCTCCCTCTCATTCTCCTACATCGACTCCATTTGTCCCTGTTTCTTTAGGATATCTAGTCCCCTCCCTCACTGCTGCCTTCCCCTATTCTCACTGGCTTCCACATGACAGAAAACATTCCACCTTGATTTTCTGAGTCTGGCTTATTTCCCTTAGCATGATGTCCTCCAGTTCCATCTATTTACCAGCAAATGACTAATTCTAGCCTTCTTTATGGCCAAGTAGAACTCCATTGTGAATCCACACCACACTTTCTTGGTTCAGTCATCTGCTGATGAACACCTGGACTGATTCCATCATTTAGCTATTGTGAATTGTGCTACTATACATCATGGTGATTGTTGTTACCCAGTCTCCCTGTCTGATTGTCTTACTTCGTTTCTCCAAAGTCAGCTTTGTAAGCAGAGTGTGTAGAGAGTAGGCATCATTAGGGACAACTCTGGGGGCTGCCAGTGGCATGCTGAGCCTGGCTCATGAGAACTGACTGTTAGATTTTTAGGAATTTTGCAAGTCTGTTTTTAAATACAATTTCATTAAAATATGTTAAATGAAAAGCACAAGCTGTAGGTTTTCAAAACTCAGTCCTTCCAGATGATTTTAATACATTTTACTGTCATGTCTGCTCTTGACATTATTTACATTTATCAAATCTGAGAGGTGAAAATATTATATAATTGTATTCTGTGCTACCTCAGGACACCACATGGGCAACTTGGAATTAGGGTGAGTATTGATAGCATGGGAATTAACCAATGTTATGGATTATAGTATTTTTCCTAAAATAGCAGGTAATAAACCTTTATGAACATACTTCTGGGTCAGGGCATGTGTGCAGGGAGAGAGGGCAAGTGCTGCAGCTTGGATATGTTCCCCAGTAAGCCCATGTGTCGGAAACCTAATGCCCAAAGTCTTAGGTTAAGGGTATTTGGAGGTAGGGTCTTTGCAAGGTAATTAGGGTTAGATGAGGTCATGAGGGTGGGGCCTCCATGAGGGCATTGGTGGCTTTATAAGAAAAAGACCAGAACTAGCTCACTGCTCTGTTTCACCTCATGTTGCCTTTCGCCATATTATGATACGCCGAGGAATCCCTCACCAGATGCCAGTGCTGTGCTTTTGGCCTTCCCAGCCTCCAGAACTGTAAGGATCTTGGGGATCCAACCCAGGGGTGTTTCACCCCTGAGCTACATCCACAGTCTTTTTTCATTTTGTATTTTGAGACAGGGTCTCACTGAGTTTCCCAGGCTGGCCTAGAATTTGCGATCCTCCTTCCTCCTGAGTCACTAGGATTACAGGCATGTGCCACAGTGCATGGCTAAACTTCTGTTTTTTATATATTACTTAGTGTCAGGCTTTTTGTTATAGAAATGGAACACAGACTAGGACAGAAGGAATGGGAACACTTGAAGCAACTTGGTGATTGGGAGGAAAGACGGGTTATAACTTGGGGACAGATTTTCCCAAAAGTTGCTTAGAAAACCAAGTGGGAAGAAGAAACTTCTTTCAGTGTCTTATTCAAACTATGCAAGATACTGCAGAAGGAAATCCAGCAACTAGCTGGAATCCATGTTCTACTTCCTAATGGCAAAATCAATTCTGTTTTCACAACTGACAAGGAGCCAGAAGATTTTGAAGTTGCTTCATGAAACCCAAGACAACAAACTTGTCTAGTCCTGAAAACTGACCTTGCAGAAAAAATCTTGATCATTATGTTTTAGTGTTTATATTTTTAAATTTCATTTTAAAGGAAATGTATTGAATTGAAGCAGTCCAAATAGGAAGTGTAGAAATTTATGAAATGACCATGTCTGCCATGTCTTGAATATACCACACTGCCCATTTCTTTACTGCTCTTTAAAATAGCCTTCCAGTTTCTCCTGGCAGACCCAGATAAATATAAATCTGGATTTTTAGCATCCTCCTCCTCCTCCTCCTTTTTATGCCAAGTATATTCAGTGTTCCACACTTTCTCTTCTCTGCTCTTTTTTTTTTGTGCTGGGGATTGAACCCAGGGCCTGTGCTTGCAAGGCAAGCTCTCTACCAACTGAGCTACATCCCCAGCCCTCTTCTCTGCTCTTGATAACAGTTTTAGCTTATCTTCCCATATGAATACATAGAGTTTTTTTTTTAAATCTGTTCAATTATACATTTATCCAATGATTTATTTAATGATTCACTTAATTCTTACATGCCTAGTTGTATCCCACTTTTCCCTACTGCATAAGGCTGAGATAAATAACTTTCATGGTATAACAACATGAGAACCACCAGCACTCTCACATCCCAGCAAACTGAAATGTGGTCAAAGTTTTGGCTGTTTTCAGTGTAATGTGTTGGCAACAGTGTCTTTGTGGTATAGACTAACGCACACGTCTCCTCAAGCGACACTCGATGCTATGGTTAGCAGCCATTCCCATTACTCGCTCTCTCTTCCCCCTACAACCCCTCTTTATTAAAAATGAGTGCTCTTTGAGTTTTCTGTTCATATCCTTTGCTCTTTTTCCTAAGCAGGCTTTTGTTTTGTTTTTAATCTTTTGAAAATGTGCAGACATCAGCCCTCAAGCTTCCTGGTGTTCCTACAAAAACAGGCGAGACCTGATTTTGGTTACCATCCCATAAAACTAGACTTTCAAGTAGTTGGAGTACTCAGGTGAGCTCATCTGGAGAGGTGAGGTAGATCAAGCTCCATACCTCAAATTCCACTTAAATCGAATCTCAGAGCCCACAGGATAAAAATCAACCACAGAACTCAGCTTGGGCCAGCTACTCCCTCTGCCCCACTCCTCTGTGTGTGTATGTGTGTATGTGTGTGTGTGTGTGTGTCTACACATACTCTTACACAAACTTTCTATCAAAAAAAAAAAAAAAAAGGCCTTTTTTCTCATAGGCCTTCTTTGAACCAGTTGTTCTTCCTGCTGTCTGCACACCTTTGCTTTACTTGGAATGTTCCGGGTCACCCAGCAAGCTCACATATACTGGATAGTCTTATCAGTAGCTATGTTGTGGTGGCAAGAGCACAGATCTGCAGTCAAATGATGTGGACTCAATCTCAGCTCCTTCACTTCCAGGCTCCTTCAGCCTTACATTGACTTGATCTTTAATTCCCTGAGCTCTGGTAACCTGCTCAGTAAAATCTGGGAGCAGAATTTTGCTCAGTGGCCAAGAGTGTGAGTTTTAGAGCAAGAGACACCAAGGTTGGATCCCTGTTCTTGTCCCTGTGAGTGAGACTGGGAAAATTACTTAAAATTACTTAATGATTCTGAACCTCATTATCACATTTGTAAAATGGAAACAATTCTCTACGGACCTCTCTCAGTTCTGCCTGTCTCATGAACAAAGAAATCCAGCTTCTGTTCCAGACTATCCTTTGAAGGATATTTATATAGCAAGCATCAGGGAAAATAGAGGTAAAGCTGTTCCTACGGAGCCAAGGGCAATTTGTTTTCCATTTAGTGTAATAAAAATGATGTCCAAGGGTGAAAATGAGACAGGTTTTCATGCAGGCCCCTCTAAAATATTGGGGTTTTCTAAACTCAGGATTCTTCCACCCACAACATGTCTAACATACATTTGGCTCCCCTTCCATTGTCCTGTGGGAATTGGAGGTTGGGAAACCAGCACAGATGGTCTGACTCCAGATGTGAGTACACTTCTGTGTCTCTGCCCCCAGCAGTTTCCTGTTTTCTTTCAGCATCCATGAGACTCTATGGGGTAACTCACAGCTCACAAATAGAGGAACATCTCAGTTTCTTCTTATTTCTTTCTTGACATTTCCCTTCAGAGTTTATTGTGATAATATAAAAGACCCACATGAACGTGATTTTTCTGGGACCATAGTAGTTACACAATAAGTGGGAGCTGGAATCACCTGTTTTTCCTACTTTTGTTTTGCTACCTGTGTTGGGAGATCTGCTGGAGATTAACAAGTG